>VONZ01001920.1:0-83521 GCA_012976165.1 Labeo catla
GGGTTTGCTGAGATGGTGAGATGCTGACTTCAGGCCTCTGCGAGTTACAGAAACGCTGAGGGTGGGAAAACCACCAGAGGGATTTATTCCTACAGTATTGACGCTGAGGTCTTAGGAACAGATGACAGACGGCATTATGGCTGTCAGGATGGACACTTGCTGAGCTCATATATAGCTTTATCTTTAACTCAGTAGCTGACCATACATGCACAGTTTAGGTAGGCTACAGCTTGTAACCTTTTACGTTATTTGGATCAACGTGTTAACGAATTTTGGGTTTGTTGTATTAGCGAAATTATTAATTCGTTAAAAATACAAATCAGTCACATGAATACAGCTCTTCTAAGATTAACGTTTTCATTTTATTATTTACTTATTGATTTATTATTTAATTGATTGACTGTGGTGTTTAAAGCCATACATGTCCAAGCAGTGTAACTATGCGTAGATAAATGTAAAATATTTAAAAGGCTATTTTTTAAAAAAGAACATACTTTAATAAAATCAGCAGTTATTAATTTTATAACTGTAATCGCTCTTTTTAAATATTTTGACCTTTAAGTGAACGGCATGTTTTGCTAGGTTCAAATGGAGTAATAGCTTAGGCCACCAAGTAAACATTTTGCTGTTTATTGCAGAAAAATGACATGATATTTGAAGGAAAAAAAAAACCTTGAAAAGGGTTTGAAAACGTTTTTAGAAATCTTATACACTCGCAAGTATTAAGATACTAAGTAAATGCTTGATTTTACTACTTATTTTTAGTCAATTAAAAAAAAAGGACGAAAATAAATGAGAAAATTGTGACATTGAATGATTTTCTTTATATGAGTAAAAACTACAGACACAAAGTTTCAATGTGATAGAGACAGGAACATGATCGCTCCGTTAATGTATACCTATTTACCACTCAAGTGTTAGTTGACAAAACAGCGCAATCTAATCTGAGTGGCGACAAAATTGTTCTTAATCGCAGCAATTAAAATTGGAACAGTTAATAAACTCTTAATTGAGCTGGGAACAGTTTGTCAAGTTCATTTTTCTCATATCAGGTGACCGGAGTGTGACATCACCACCTCACCGTCTGAAAGATGGCGGCCTCGCGTAGGCTGGTGATCCAACAGGCTCTGCTTACACAACCAGCCAGGAAATGAACACTAACAGTGGATGGCTGTTTGTGTGTGCAGATTTGATCAGCATATGTGGTGGAGTATGACAGCTGCTTGAATTAGATGTCAAGATCGCTGATGAACCGTGAAGAGCACCAGAGTCATGAGCATGAGTAAACTTTTACTTACCACAGCAGAAGAAAGACGTATGCACCGATAGCTTCGGTTAAAAGGTAACATTTTTAACATTAAAAGAGAAGCATAAATCTCATAAGACTGTAATACTGCAAAATACACAAACATGATCAGATCATCTAAGCTCTCTTATCAAAACTCGTGAAAAGAAGCTAACAATGCTTCTGGATGTTATGAAAGAAGCTCATCATCTATCAAACCCAATTATGTGCCAATCAAATCTCAGCATTTTTGCCAAAAAGACTGTTTGATCCAAAACATTTTTTTAGTTTGACTCAACACAGGATTACAAGGTTGTCATTCACAGAAAAACTGTGATCTCTCCAATAATCCTGTGTGATTATAAGTTTCTAAGCTTTAGTCTGAGCTGTTGAAAATGGTTCCTGGCACAGAATCAGTGACTGGAGGCCAGACTAATTAAAAAACAATATGAATATAATTCAAATAAGACAGATGCCTCTTGAAAATTGCTAGATAATCAGATTAATGCATTAATAATGGTGAGTTGTCTGATCAATTATAATAATTGATGCACAAATCAAATCTATATATATATTTAAACATGTATTTAAAAGAAAAAAAAGCTACAAAAGGTGGTTTTCACAGTGATGCCATAAAAGAGCCATTTTGGGTTCACCAAAGAACCTTTCTGTGAACACTTCTTTAAAAAGAAAAAAAAATCTGAGCGAAAAGAACAATTTAAATGAACCTTTTTGTGCAATGAAAAGGATCCGTAGATGCTCCCAGAGGTTCTTCATGCAACCACAGACATCAATAAAGAACCTTTATTTTTAAGAGAGTACAACATATATATGTGACCCTGGACCCTGGTCTTCAGTAGTACAGGTATATTGTAGCAATAGCCAAAAATACACTTTATGGGTCAAAATTATTGATTTTTCTTTTATGTCAAAAAAGATTGGACAATTAAGTATAGATCATGTTCCATTAAGATACTTTGCAAATTTCCTACTGTAAATATATCAATACTAATGAAAAATAAGTTTGCTAAGATTTTAATTTGGACAACTTTAAAGGTGGTTTTCTCAATATTTAGATTTTTTTTTTTTGCACTCTCAGATTCCAGATATCGAGGCTTATTTTATTCAGCTTTCAGATGATGTATAAATCTCAATTTCAAAACATTGACCCTCATGACCCTTATGATTCATATTACAATAGACAATAATATGTAAAGCAATGTTTAAAATATGCATTAAAATGATACGGTGACAACAGAACTTGACTGATTTTTCCTTAAAAGGTGCAAAGAATAGGCAATAGACGGACATAAAAACAGAGGTGACAACACAAAAGCTTCCTCTCCTGACCCTTCCTCCATTTCCAGCATCAATTCATATTTATATATCTTGTATATATACTTTTTTAAAAAAGAAAATCCTCTTAGAATGCAGAGTAAATAGATTACGATACAGTGAGGGATTATGGATGGCTGGGTGCTGTCAGATTAAGTTCGGAGAGCAGGCCGGCGACAGTTCTGACACGGCCGCTGTGTATGAAGACTGTGGGGGGAAAACGGCAGCCTCCTCTTTAGAGACACGCGCTGCGTATCCCTCTGCATTTCTTCTGCATGTAATCTCATACACCAAACAGGTGGAGAATTAAACCCGGCCCACAAGCCGCACCACTGATCCTGTGATCAAGCACAGGGATACTAGTGTGGCCTCTGTGCCACCATTCTCAAAGAAAGTGAAGTGTTACTAAAATAAAAAAAAAAAAAGAAGCTGTTTGCACAGACTCTCAAACATCCATTCTGATAGTGTGATAGTGACAGGCACGAGCTGGAATGGTTAGGCAATATATATAACAGAAAGAGGAAGAACCGTGGAAAAGTAGGCTAGAACATTTTTTTTTTTACTCAACAAGAGTGTGCAGTACTGGCCATAAACAGGATTTTACGACCCATTTTCCAAGATAGAGTGTGACAAATTATGCGACATGAAATTCTTTAACAAACACTGTGCATAAAGCCAAAAAAGTAATCAAAACAGAATGAAAAGAATTGCAAAAATATGTTTTATTAAAAAAGTAGTTTTTATAGTTAAAGCACATTTAATCTGTCACACTGGTTCTTTTAGTAAAAAATCTATTGTAAAAAAAAAATAATAATACTTAAACTGAAAACTACAAAACTACAAAAAAAAGTCTAGTTATACTAAACCAAAATGAATAACTTTCAGTTTCCCCTCCTCAGGCACCTATAAATCACAAAATATGGATAACATTATTACAGCTATCAGCAGTAACTGCAGTAATAGATATTAAATATTTCATTCAATTATTTAATAAAATAATTAAATACTTTAAAAGTGAAAATATGAGCAAAAGATATTTATATACTGTATACCAGTCAAACATTTTTGGACAGTAAGATTTTTTATTATTTTAAAGAAGTCTCTTCTGCTCACCAAGCCTGCATTTATTTGATCCAAAATACAGCATAAACAGTATTATTGTGAAATATTTTTACTATTTAAAACAACTGCTTTCTGTTTGAATATATTTTAAAATGTAATTTATTCCTGTGATCAAAGCTACATTTTCGGCATCATTACTCCAGTCTTCAGAAATCATTCTAAGATGCTGATTTGCTGTTCAAGAAACATTTATTGTTATTATTATCAATATTAAAAACAGTTAATTATTTTTCATCATGATTCTTTGGTGAACAGAAACATCCAAAGATCAGCATTTATCTGAAATAAAAAGCTTTTGTAACATTATATACACTATACCATTCAAAAGCTTGGAGTCAGTGTGATTTATTTATTAGAAATTATAGACATTAATACTTTTATTTAGCAAGGATGCTTTCAATTGATCAAAAAGTAATGATAAAGACATTTATAATGTTACAAAAGATTTCTATTTCAGATAAATGCAGTTCTTCTGAACTTTCTATCCATCAAAGAAACCTGAAAAAAAATCTACTCAGCTGTTTTCAACATAATATGATAATAATAAATGTTTCTTTGAGCAGCAACTTAGAAAATTAAAATGATTTCTGATCATGACTGGAGTAATAATGCTAAAAATTCAGCTTTAAAACCACAGGAATAAATTACATTTTAAAATATATTCAAATAGAAAACAGTTATTTTAAATAGTAAAAATGTTTTTGTTGTACTTTGGATCAAATAAATGCAGGCTTGGTGAGCAGAAGAGACTTCTTTAAAAAGTTTTAGATATAATACCTGGCAGAACTGATTTGTCTACAAACATCAATTAAAGAACAGTAAATGTTGCTCATATAACAAGTTACACAATAACAGAGTGTATCATTATAAAGTAAGAAATATATCATACCACTGTAGAAATGTAAAACATTACCTGGGCGTTCCGGTCAACAAGGTTGATTTCTAAGAGGGAAAAAAGTGAAAATCACATAAGTGTCTTAAAAAGTTTTGAGATCAACCTAAGCACATCTGATTGCATGTCACAGCGCCACCTTTCTATCGCCACACCTGAATCAGGTGATCAGACGAGTGCCAGTCGCTCAGTAATCTTGCGTAAATGTATTGTATGTACGAGTGGGTGGAAGTGTTGGGTTCAAGCATCCTCTGCAGCTCAACTGGAGGAGGGTTTCTCCATGGTAAATTATGACTGTGCCATTAGCATTCAGGATTATGCATGTATTAAAATTCTGATGTAAATGTCTGTAATAGCTTACAGTCTGTACTGTCCAATAAATATGTATGGGAAAAAGTTTAATTATTCTGTGGACAGAAAAGAATAAAACATTCATGTTTTAGGATGATTAGCTAAGTACAATACAAGCAGAAAAAAAGGCAGTCAACTTGAACCTATTTTTGAGAGGGCAAAACAGAGGGGAAGATATCACTCTCAGGGCATTAACGAGGGAATTATCAACGGCGGTAGAGCTCTGTGTAAAACACACAGTCAATATAAATTATAACCATAAAGCTCGACGTGAAAAACAAGCTGTACGCCTTGAACCAAATACGGAGAACAATGTAGTCATTCAACCCTGTTACTTTTGTATCCACTTTGAGAACTATATTTACTCAAATGGACTAGTATTCAAAAGAACACACCTGTGTGTTTCCAAGGCCAGGTGCGATGACTTGTCAGGGTGTTGGAAAGGTCATCCGTAGCCTCAGAGGTTGACGTTTCTCCAGCCCTGTTGCAGACAAAAAGAGACTGGAATCATGTTTTTAATATATGACTGACTAAAGAAAGCTCTTTAACTCCATATGGCAGTTTTAAATGTGCACTGCTACCTGTCAATGCCTTATGGAAATATTCTGGTCTTCTGCATTCAGAGAGATGGAGGTATGAACGCTTTACAGGATCCAGCGTTACTATCCTGTTCACACTAATATCAATGTGTACTAGCATTCACAGCAGACGGAACTGGATCTCTTTCACACACACACACACACACATCAGTTTCGACCCTCTACGTGTGGGAGTCAGGCCTTTCCCAAGGATTCGTGGGTATTCCAAAAAACGCTGCCGCTGTACGGCGTGCCGTCAAATCCAGCAAGCGTGTAAGAACGCGTGAATGTTATCAGTTGTATTGTGGGCTGTGCGATTTGGGTTTTTCCGCGGCGACTGGCGATGGAGACGGGGTCCAATTTCTCTGCTTTTTCTATTTCATTTAGTGATGCACGCCGCTTACAAGGAATCGAGGGAGGAGGAGAAAAAGAGGCCTACGGGGCGCAGCCCACACCATACAAACAGGCGAACAAACACATACACATCGCTACACATGTACAGATGCACTCGGATGCAAAAAGTGTCACGAGTCCAAGAGCTGGAGCGCGTCTCTCTGAGTGCGCTGTGTGTGTGTGAGAGAATGAAAGGATACGTCAACAGATGTGTGTCGGGATGTTTTCCAGATATCCGCATCTTTGCCTCTCTCCCTGCGCAGGGCTGGATTTAGTACAACCGACGGTGATGCCACCAAGTCATTGTACTCCTTCTCTCGCTCACTCTGCCGATCTTTTTTTTCTTTGCCAGCACAACGCAGGCATGAAGCTCGAATCAGTGTCTCTAAGCCTTATTGGCTCGGCATAAGAAACAATAAAACTTCATCAGAGACCAGATTAGTCTGGTTAAATAGAATAAAAAAAAACTCCAAAAAACAAACACAAAAAGGGAAATATGAGAAGAGGATTTCCGCTCTCTCTCTCGACTGCTATTTATCTGGGTGGGAGCATCTCCCTCTGATGTCTTGTATGTGGCCGTGTAGCAGTACAGGCCTGGAAACTGGGATTCAGGCTGCCAAATTACCCAAAACTCCTTATTTTATGTTTTAAAAACCCTTTAATCCCACCCCATCCTCTTTGGGCCGTCCGCTCAGAATTGGCTGATGGGAAAGGGAGGATTTGAAGGAGCTTAAGTGGGACAGAAAGAATGAGAGTCAGCATAGAGTCAGTGGTCCCTCCATCAACAGCAATGGAAGCAGAGAGAGAGGAGAAGACAATAGGATGACACTCATGTAACACGCACACACATTCACTCTACACACTCATTGTGATGCTCCAGGCCAAACTTGAAGAGTTAGTATAGGTGTTTTCTCAAAATATTTTGTCATTAATTACTCACCCTCATGTTGTTTCAAACGCGTAAGACCTTCGTGCATCTTTAGAACACAAATTAAGATATTTTTGATCAAATCCGAGAGCTTTCTGATCCTGTATAGACAGCAACGCAACTGAAACGTTCAAGGGCCAGAAAGGTAGTAAGGACATTGTTAAAATAGTTCATGTGACATCAGTGGTTCAACCTTAAATTTTATGAAGCTACAAGAATACTTTTTGTACACAAAGAACAAAAATAACGACTTTGATCAACAATTTCTTCTTTTCTGTGTCAGTCTTTGAGGAGTTGGCAAAAAGTATTCTCATAGCTTCATAAAATTAAGGTTGAACCATTGATGTAACATGGACTATTTTAACAATGTCCTTTCCTGCTGTTCTTCAGAAAAATCCTTCAGGTCCCATAAATTCTTTGGTTTTTCAGCATTTTTGTGTATTTGAACCCTTTCCGACAATGACTCAGATCCATCTTTTCACAACTGAGGGACTCATATGCAGCTATTACAGAAGGTTCAAATTCTCACTGATACTTCAGAAGGAAACACGATGCATTAAGAGCCGGGGGGTGTAAACTTTTTGAATTTGAAGATCTTAAACTTATTTTGTCTTCTGGGAAACATGCAAGTATCTTCTGTAGCTTCTGAATGGTAGTACTAAATGAAAAAATATGATATTTAGTCAAAGTAAGAAAAATACACATCTTCATTCTGTTCAAACGTTTACACCCCCTGCTCTTAATGCATTGTGTTTCCTTCTGGATCATCAGTGAGCGTTTGAACCTTCTGTAATAGTTGCATATGAGTCCCTCAGTTGTCCTCAGTGTGAAAAGATGGATCTCAAACACATTCAGTCATTGTTGGAAAGGGTTCAAATACACAAAAATGTTGAAAAACCCAAGAATGTGGTGGACCTGAAGGATTTTTCTGAAAAACAGTGGGCAGTTTAACTGCTCAGAACAGACAAGGGACTCATGAACAACTACCCCTAAAAAAAAAAACAGCTGTGGATCATTCAGGTAACAACAGTATTAAGAATTGAGCGTATGTAAACTTTTGAACAGGGTCATTTTTATAAATTCAACTATTATTTTCTCTTGTGGACTATATGTAAACTTTTATGTGGAATATCTTATTCAGGTCTGTACTAAATAAAAAATAACATGCATTTTGTATGATCCCTCTTATTTTGGTAAAATAACATTTTTCAGATTCTGCAAGGTGTATGTAAACTTTTGACTTCAACTGTACCTTTCTGGGTCTTGAACATGGTAGTTGCATTGCTGCCTATGCAGGGTCAGAAAGCATTTCATTAAAAATATCTTAATTTGTGTTTCAAAGAAGAACGAAAGTCTTACAGGTTTGGAACGACATGAGGGTGAGTAATTAATGACAGAATTTTCATTTTTGCTTAACTATCCCTTTAAGAAATGCACCCTCATAAATGCTGCCAGACCAGTTTATGGCATTTCTAATGTGTCAGCTAACAATTTTATCTAAATATGAATAATGAATTAAACACACACACACACCTTGATGCAGTGCTCCAGTGTTTGGGGTCGTGAACATGCCTCTCGTTGATGGTTGATGGTAGTTTGACTCCACTCTGCCCTTCGTACGCTGACTGACACTCATCTGAAAATCACACACAAAATCCCACCATGCCCCGAGGGAAACAGTTTAACATGTACAATCTTTGAAATGTAGAAGCCCTTCTGTACGAAGCAGAGAGAGAGTGAGAGACAGAACATGACATATTGTGTAATACATGGGCGTCTTGTACACGACTCTCCCAGACAGAGACAGCGAAGGTTACATATAACAAGAGACGCTAAGTGAGACTTGATCTCAGGGAACACCCTACAGCACAGCAGTGTGTGCGTCTGCGTCTCGTGAGCTATAAGATGATCCCTCTCATACGCTCTTCTCAGAGTCCTTCTTTACAATTGGCTCTCTCACCAAATCAACACACTCCTCAATGAGAAAGCGAACACTGATCCTCTTCTTTGACAACAAAGCGACGGTGGAAGGATGGAAAGACAGACAGAGAAAGAGAGAGACTACATAAAGTCTACGCAGGGAGATCTAGAAAATAGGGAAAAAGAAGTAAGGAAAAATACATTTTAATGATTAGGGATGTTTAGTTAATTCATTGAGTATAAATAGGTATAAGGAAAATTACTTTTATATTAATTTTCATGCTCCTTGACTCCTGGAGTGGCAGACACTTTTAAAAATAATGTTTTTTGATGTATATAAAATGTAAAAAAAGACAAAAAAAAAAAAAATTAAAATGAATCATATTTATAAATATACAAGCATACACTCTACAGTTTAAAAGTCAAGGGGCAGTATTTTTTTTTTAAATTAATCAAGGGTGCATGAAATTGCACCAGTATAACAATAAAAGGCATTTATCATGTTACAAAATAATTTTATTTAAAATAAATGCTGATCTTCTGAACTATCAAATAATCCTGAAAAAAAAATGTATCACTGTTTTCACAAAAATATTAAGCAGCAACATTTCCAACATTTAAATAATAATATATGTTACCTGAGCACCAGGTTCTCATATCAATGATTTCTGAAGGATCACGTGACACTGACTCTGCAGTAATCGTTGCCAAAAATTCAGCGTTGCATCACAGAAATAAATAAAATGAAAATGAAATGAAATGAAATAAATAGTTATTTCAAAATATTTGACAAAAAAACCCAATTACTTAAAGAAAAACAAATATTTATCTATTAAAAACTTTATATTTATTTTATATATTAAAGTGCAGACAGACAGACTGAATGAACTGCAGAATATATTGCTAAATTGTTAAAAAGTGCAAAATTGACTTTTCGTTACATAAAATTATTTGTGAATAATTATTTAATCAGTGTATCATGTAATTAATTTGATCACATTAATTATATTAGTTTTAGAAGCTACATGGACAATATTTCTAAACTGTCAGTTAAATAATCATCCAGAAGCAGCTACAGCAGATCAATACCCTCAAAGCTGTTTTACACTTTGAGCTTTGTTTTATTTATGAGAATGGCCATATAATGTGTGAATATTAAGTCACTTTTGAATTTCTGGCGTGTGTGCGCGTATCCTTTAAAGTCATGGTTGGCTGACAGTGTGAGACATTTGCTTCAGGCTGGCCAAATGTAAACAAGACACCTTGTCTTTTTAATGCACAGCACAATGCCGAATCCTAGCGCTCTCATTCCCTATTTATGATCCCCCACACTGCCCTACAGAATTTCCTCTAAATATTCCTCTATTCCACAAATAATCCCTGCACACAAACACACAATATCAGCACCTGAAAGAAGCTATTGACCCGAAAATGTACACAGAGTGTACAGAAAAGAGAAAGAGAGACTGTCTTGGACTACAAAAAAACACTCAGGCAATGACTTATAATTGCAACATTTTAACTATTAACAGCGGTAAAATGCCCCCAAACAGACTATTTTGCCCATCTGTTCCTTTCACATTCGCACTCTTAAGCACTTCCTTCCAAGGCTAAGGTCTGCTCGGGGTGAGAGAGCAGGGAAATCATCAAGGACATAATTAAGAGGCTTATGGGGAGACAGGGTGGGAAACACACACACACCCTCAAGTTTTCACCCCCTTATTAGAAGCTAAACACCTCCCTTGTCTCATCTGTACACCTGTTAGCCGAACCACTTCTGTCCGTCCCTCATCCCCCTCTCGCTTTCCCTTTCTTTCTACTGCCCTCTTTCATTTGAACGTATGCCCATCCTGCTGGCCGAGGAAGTGTACGTTAAACATCGCTGATGAACAGCACGTAGGACGTCCTCATCAGGTCAGCAGGAAACAGAATATCAGAGCTGAGGTCAATGCACTTTAAACCGGTCCTATTCAGCCAATTAACGACATGAATGAATCAAACTCGCTCTGTATCTGCACACAGCGCTCTGAAAAAACCCTTCAAATAGTCAAATATAATTACATAAGAGATTAAAAAAGACAAAACCTAATGACTTTTTTTAATTTCCCAGTGGTGCCACTGCCAGAGTCACATGCGCCTTACGTCATATGAAAGACTGAATGAAATTACCAGTGTACGTGTTTTTTCAGAGCTAGAATAAATTCTACTGCGACACGCCACATGCAGATGGAACTGACCGTTTCAAACAATTCAAAGCTGAAAAAAGTCAATGTACCTGTACTGCCGTTCAAAAGTTTGGGATCTGTACGATTTTTAATGTTTCAAATCTGTATTCATTTGATTAGAAATACAGAAAAAAACAGTGATATTGTGATTTTATTGCAATTTATAATATTGGTTTTCTATTATAATATATTTTAAAATATAATTTATTTCTGTGATGCAGCGCTGATTTTTCATAATTTCATTTGTCTTCCATTGTACAAACAAACATAATAAGCTATGATATACACTGACAATCAAAAGTTTGGGATCAGTAAGATTTTTAAATGTTTTTTTTGAGTCTTTTGTGCTCATCAAGTCTGTATTTATTTGACCAAAAATATTATTGCAATTTCTAATATTGGTTTCCTATTTTAATATACTTTCAATATAATTTCTTTCTGTGATGCAGCACTGAATTTTAATCAGCCAGTCTTCAGTGTCACATGATTCTTCTGAAATCATTCTAATATGCTGATTTATTATCAATGTTGGAAACTGTTGTGCTGCTTAATATGTTTTGGGATCTGTGATACTTTTTTTCTGGATTTTTGTGTTGCAATATACACTACTATTCAAAAGCTTGGGGTCACTAAATTTTTTCTTGAATTTTTTTTTTTTAATACTTTTATATGTTTAATGGATAAAAAGTGAAAGTAAAGACTTAAATTATTAAAAAACATTTATATTTTGAATACATTCTTTTCTTTTTAACTTTTAATTCATCAAAGAATTCTAAAAAAAAAAAAAGCATCACAGGTTCCAAAAAAATATTAAGCAGCACAACTGTTTTCAAAACTGATAATAAATCAGCATATTAAAATAATTTCTGAAGGATCATGTGACACTGAAGACTGCGTCACAGAAATCAATTATATTTTAAAAGTATATTAAAATATGAAACCAATATTAGAAATTGCTTTTTTTTCCCTGTATTTTTGACCAAATAAATACAGCCTTGATGAGCTTAAGAGACTCCATTAAAAAGCATTAAAAATCATACTGATCCCAAACTTTTGAATGGCAGTGTATATCATAGCTTATTGTGTTTTGTCCATACAATGGAAGACAATGAAGACAAAGGAATGTGGCCAGGAAAACCTGTTTGAAAACAGTCAATATTGTTGAAATTCCACCTGGTGACCAAGGTAAGTTTACCACGGAGCATTTATTTTAATTTTTTTAAACAAGTAAATGAAAATAGCAGATAATGAGTTTCTGAGTGATCATTTTGCACTAATCATCGCACATCAGTAAGACATTTTGGAGTGTTTTTATTGTAACTAACATTATGTGAACAATTCTCTCACCTGGTGCAGATGTTTGTGCCTCTGCGTCTATTTCATTAGCCTTCTTCTTGGCTACAGCTGCTAACACCACCTCACCCTTATCTGCTGCCACGTAATGGAGGTCCTTTGAAGGTAAAGCAGAACAGCAGAGCAATCTAAAATTAATCTCAGCTCACATGACAATACTTCAGTTTTTTCCCTTTTTCATTTTTGCGCTCTGCTCGAAGAGAGAGGAGCGAAGAGAGGCTGCAGGAGAAAAAGAGAGAGAGAGAGAGAATAGATTAAATAACCTGTTTGAAGTTTCAGAGGGGGGAAAAAACAGATAAAAGTATCAAACTTTCAAAAATCAGTCTTGCTCATTTGTTCAGTCGCCTTTATGTTGTCCTCCCTCCTTTTCTCTTTCTCCCTGAACTCTGACCGGATGCAATCATACTGGTTTCAAAAAGCACAAAGATGTGGGGAAAGGCATGTGTCATCTTTTTAAAAAGCAGGAGCGATGCTCTTCATGTCGGAATAGAGTTTAAACTATTGTCATTACGAGCAGGTGGGTGTGTGACGCGCACACATCCGCACACTCGCTCTTGCTCTTTCTCTCTCTTAAATATGAGCCCTCTCATCTTAGAGAATAGACCATAACATATCTATTATAGAGCCTCAGGAGACCTCCATTAACCCACAAACATGTTTTTAAATGTCACACCATTAGTCCCAGCAAAATGGATGCCGGATTGAGACGTACAACAGAGATAAAGCACATCCGACCGCTGAGAATGTCTATGTGCGAACAATGACACTAGACGTGACAGAAATCTTTGGTGTATTAAACTAAAAGTCTTTTAAACAAGGTTTAACAAGTAGTTAATTCCAGAATAAACTAAAAAGAACTCCTACCAACATAATGGTAAATTTACTATAGAAAGGCTTGCTGCTTACACAAAATGGTGAAAAACCGCAAATATGTTAAAATATGTTGACAAATAATTGCATTACAGTAACAAATAAAATAGTACTGCCTAGTAACAGTTCACCCATCAGATCCAGGAGAGTAATAACTCCCTGAAAATAAATAAAATAAAATAATTTTGGTATGCTTGAAACTGGTATACTGTCTGCTTAAGATAATTAATGTTTGGTTACATTTTCATGTATACCATTCATTTCACCCATCAGTCCCAGGAGAGTAATACCTCAGTAAAATAAAATAAAATTAAATAAAATAAAATAAAAATAAATGTTTGGTTACATTTTCATGTATACCATTAATTTCACCCATCAGTTCCAGGAGAGTAATACCTCAGTAAAATAAAATAAAATGAAACAAATCTGATGTATACCATTAATTTCAATCATTCAAACATCACTTATCCAATCAAATTTAGGAGTTTTTAGTACAGTTAGAACTTTCTTAGTGAGCAGAATATCCATATGTATCAGTAGAGAAGATCCTCAGATGTTCAGACATGGTGGAAGAACTTATAATAATGTAACTGACAGACTACATTTGACCATCTTTGAGGCGCCCATTCATGGGTAAATTAAAGTGAAAGTTGGGAGAGGAGCTCAGTGCTGACTCCGAACTAATAAGATCCTCTCTCTTTCTGTCCGTTTAAACGCTAAACCCATCCTTCCGCTTCAGGGACATCAGTCAGAGCTGCAGCGAGATGCAGGGAGGGTGAATGCAGCACAGTCAGACCTGCAGAGCACTAATGCCTGTATTGTCAACCAGCCTCTGCAAGTCTGATCAAATGAGGGGAGGGGGATAAGAGTGACTTACAAACATCAAACAGGACTTGATTTAGCTCTTCACAGGCTCAGGGATGAGAGCCAATAACTTCACCATTCAAACAACGAATCTTCATTTTAAACAAAACAATCACAGGCTACCAGACCTTTAAAAAGTTTAAATTAACATTTAGGAGCCAAACAGCCTTTTTACTTGAGAAAATACAGCATCGCTCAATAAAGATGGTATAATATTTTTACCTCTTTAAAAAAAAAAAAAGTCAAAAATAAAACAAAAACAAAAACAAATTTATCTTCCAATCAGCTGAAAGTTACAAACTCAGCTCTTTACGCTAAACAAAATTACAACTAAACTCTGTTGTGAATATGTACAGTTGAGGTCAAAAATGTACATACACCTTGCAGAATCTGCAAAATGTTAATTATTTTACCAGAATATGAGGGATCATACAAAATGCATGTTATTTTTTATTTAGTACTGACCTCAATAAGATATTTCACATAGAAGAGGTTTACATACAGTCCACAAGAAAAACTAGTAGTTGAATTTATAAAAATGACCCTGTTCAAAAGTTTACATACGCTTGATTCTTAATACTGTGTTGTTACCTGAATGATCCACAGCTGTGTTTTTTGTTTAGCGATAGTTGTTCATAAGTCCCTTGTTTGTCCTGAACAGGTAAACTGCCTGCTGTTCTTCAGAAAAATCCTTTAGGTCCCACAAATTCTTTGGTTTTTCAGCATTTTTGTGTATTTGAACCCTTTCCAACAATGACTGTATGATTTTGAGATCCATCGTTTCACACTGAGGACAACTGAATATGCAACTATT
Source organism: Labeo catla (assembly GCA_012976165.1). Lineage (NCBI taxonomy): Eukaryota > Metazoa > Chordata > Actinopteri > Cypriniformes > Cyprinidae > Labeo > Labeo catla. Next base: position 14,931 of record VONZ01001920.1, read on the forward strand.
ACAGAAGGTTCAAACGGCAGAAATGCTTCTGATGCTTCAGAAGGAAAAACGATGCATTAAGAGTTGGGGGTGTACACTTTTGAACAGAATGAAGATGTGTACCTTTTTCTTATTTTGCCTAAATATCATATTTTTTCATTTAGTACTGCCCTTCAGAAGCTACAGATGATACTTACATGTTTCCCAGAAGACCAAATCAGTTAAATGTTCCCTGATCTTCAAATTCAAAAGTTTTCACCCCCCATTTTCACGTGCATTTTGTATGATCCCTCTTATTTTGGTAAAATAATTAACATTTTGCAGATTCTGCAAGATGTATTTAAATTTTTGACCTCAACTGTATATGTGACCCTGGACCACAAAAAGCTACTCTTAAGTCGCTGGGGTATATTTGTAGCAATAGCCAAAAACACATTGTATGCATCAAAATTATTGATTCTTTTATGCCAAAAATCATTAGGAAATTAAGTAAAATTCCTACTGTAAACTTAATTTTTAATTAGTAATATGCATTATTAAGAACTTCATTTGGACAACTTTAAAGGCGATTTTCTCAATATTTTGATTTTTTGCACCATCAGATTCCAGATGTTCATGTAGCTGTATCTTGACCAAATATTGTCCTTTCATAACAAACCATACATCAATGGAAAACTTGTTTATTCAGCTTTTAGATGATGTATAAATCTCAATTTTGAAAAATTGACCCTTATGACTGGTTTTGTGGTCCAGGGTCACATATTCACTTTTCAAGTAATGATTTTCTTGAATTGGACGTATCTGAAAAGGTATAAAAGGAAAAATCAGATGCAACAATAAATAGAGAAAGCATTCTAAGGGCATCACTCTTTGGTTTAAGACCAAGAATTACAAGGGAAAAGGAACAGGTGCCAATCACTGGATATTAACATTGCATCTGAAGACCTCTATTTCAGCTCAGCAAAACATAACGCTTTCTGAGGCAGAAAGACAGACAGATCGAAAAAGAGAGGAAGGCCAAGAAACAGAGACAGATGGAGAAAAGCGAGTGAATCCAGACATCTAAGAGGGATGACAATAATTCTGTACATAAATCAGATATTATACCTCTTATTCACCACAGCTTACACAGGACACAGGATCTGGCCTAATCTTATTTATTTAAGAGCTTTAAGAGCTCAAACGCGGATAAACGGCCTTTTAGTGTTATTTTTGACTGAAGAGGCATATGGAGACAGGATAAACAGCTGGTCCAGCGATGATGCTTGATATTCGTGCGACGTCAGAAAAGAGTTTAAAATTAACATGGACCAGTGGAGCAGAGCAAGAGGGAGAACCATTACATGAGCAATTGCACATTTACGCTCAGACTCACAAACGTGCGAAGACAATCCTGGAGGATCACACCTGTAATCCACGTGAGTGTATGAGGAAGGTGTTTATCAGATACGCGAGAGGGTCTTACGGTGTTCATTATCCATCTCAACACAGAAAGCAGCCAATATCAGCTCAGCGCCGCACATCACGTCTAATCGTTGATATTAACACCGGCACCCTCCGTTTCCAGCAAACACGCGCACATGCATATGCCCCATTAACCAACAAAGCAAGCATACGATCACAATTATGATCTATCTAATTAATCGCCAGATCAAAAAAAAAAAAGCACAGGAAGGAGAAAAGTCAGCGAAATGCAGCTAAACGAATTAGTGCAGACACTATCGGGGTTCACATCAGAGGATAATTACAAGTATAGAATGTTACAATTATGCAAAACACTCGAGCGAACAAGTGGAGGGGCAACCCTGCCCTCCCTCTGTCTTCCTCTCTACCCCTTTGGGTGACTCCGACCCCTCCAATTTCTTCCAACACCAAAGTGCTTCACTTCACAAAAGGCTTCTTACAAAAGAAAAGAAAGAGAAATTCTTTCGGTGCTCCATTGTTGGTTCGGAGACAATGGAGACTCGAGCCCGGCTCATACTGGGGGCTCTTACGTGGGGCTCTGTCCGTTTTGTTTCAGCTGACCTTTGTGACACGGAGGGGACCAGATCAGATGGAGCAAGGACCCCCGCTCGTTCTCTGCCTTTCTCTTGCTTTCTTTCTCTCCCTCTCTCCTGTGGGTGGTTTAATTTAACTTCTGTGGCTAATTAGCCAAGAGCCAAAACGGCGGGGTGAAACGCCACTGCCTTTAGCTCGCTCTCTCTCTGCTTCTCTCCCTTTAGCTCGCTCTCTCTCAGCTCTTTGTTGATTCACAAGGACTGATATTCATGGGCCATTCATAATTTGCCACTTTCGTCTCTCTCATCCTTTCTCCTTTTGGTTTTCCCAGTGCATGTCCCAAGAATAACAGATCCAGGTTTCCTTTGCCCTTCTCTCTCCCTCCCTCCCTCTCTTCTCTGCCCTTTCAGGCTTGTGTGGCTCGAGCTCCACCTTTTCAATTGGGGCCCTCAGCAGCAGCACTTAGTGGGGAATGAATTGGAACGAGTGCGATCGGCGTGAAAGAAGGAAGGAGAGAGAGGAACTGCGTGAAAAAAGGACAGAGAGAAAGAGAGAGACAGCAGCCGGTGTGAACGCTAATAGGGAAGGTGTCACTCGGGCATGGAGAGAGGAGGCCTAGAAAAGGGGTCACACACACAAGACCATTTAAAGGAGTGAGAAAGGAGAGGGAGAGAAAAGATAGTGTACCAGCCACGAGAGCTGTGAAAGACAGGCTCCCTCGCTCTTTTTCTTACGCACCCCCTCCCTCTTTCTCTTAGCAACTGTTGCTCTCTGGAGTCTCTGGGATTCTTGTTTTGGTAGGAGAGAGGGGACGTGACATGGCCAGGGGCCTCAAGCCCCGAGCTGCACCTGCCCAGAGCCTCTCAGTCCAAAACTGAACCAACGTAAAGCTCTCTGCATGCGTAACCCACCCATAACTAAACTATTGTCATAGACAATGGCAACACATTTTTAGTTCTTTTTTTTTTCTTTGCATTTTAAAATACATTTTAAATTTATATCTAAATTAATTATATTACATTAATGAGTCTTAATACTTATCACAGATTAATGCATTTTTAAATATGGTATGTGATTATGGTAACTTATAAAGACTTAATTAGATTAAATTAAAACATGCTTTCTGCTTGCAGTTTAACGTTTTTTATATGTACAAAATGTACAATACCAGTTAAAACTTTGGGTTGATAAGATGTTTTTATAAAATGTTTTCCAAACAGGTCTCTTATGTTCACCAAGACTGCATTAATTTGATCAAAAACATAATATAAATAAATAAAAATAATATTCTGAAATATGATTACAATTTAAAATTACTGTTTTCTATTTCAATATATTTTCAAAAGTAATTTATTCCTGTAATGCAAATCTGAATTTTCAGCAGCCATTACTCACGTCTTCAGCATAACATGATCCTTCAAAAATCATTTTAATATGCTGATTTGGTGCTCAAGTAACAATCTTATAATTATCAATGTTTAAAACAGCTGTCCCTCAATATTTTTGATCCATTTGTTTTAGGATTCTTTAATGAATAAAATGTGTAACATTTATTTAAAATGTTAGAATATTTTTTGGAACATTATAAATGTCTTTACTGTAACTTAATTTAATGTTTTCTTGTTAAATAAAACATTTCTTTAAAATAAAATCTGACCCCATACTTTTGAAGGTAACCTCTGGGGGTTTGTGAACTGGGGGGTTTCTAAAGGGGAACTGCAGAGAGTTTGTGAGTTGATAAAAATCTAATAATGAATTAAATAATGTAAAATTAAAATGAATAATTTTTAAATGGGAAAAAGCTAAAGGGAACCCCGGGTATTAAGACTTGTATGGCTTAATATAATATACATAATGTCTCACTGAAATATTTAGTAGAAAACCCATGAAAGATTTACAGTATTTTAAAAAATCCACATCATTTTATACATATTTTATTTATACATTATTTCGATGACGTGAAACGATTGCACTTGGTGAGCTACTGGCGCTACCTGTTGCTATTTTTATCACAGCACAACTAGGAAAATAAAGTAGTGATATGATGACCACAGCTACTAAAAGAGCTTACAGGTGGTGAGGGATATAAGCTTAGGCCTAAACCAAATGCCATACCATCAATTTTTCCTCAGAAGGAGTCTAAACGCCCCCAGATATTGAGTAAAATCCACAGTGAGAAATTCCTTCAGTGGCTGCAGCATCATGACAAGCATCGGCATGTTTACATCCTGCCAGGATGGCATCTAGCATTTCTTGTCTCTGCCATTTGTAAGCTCTTTCAGTAGCTGTGGCCTACTAAAATGCTCAAAGGCATTAGGGCTAAAGTGGAGAGAACAAAGTCTGTGTGAAGTGTTTTTTTTGTGAAGCATCTTCCTATTCTTTTCTCATCTCGCTAGGAAAGCTGTTAAACTTACATTGCTTCTCTTTTTGCCCAAAAGCCACACAACATGGCATTATATCAGTATTTTATTTTCCGAGTTGTGTATTCTAGTTGTGTTGTGGTAAAAATAAAGAGTGCAACAATTTCATATCATCGAAATAATGGCGCTGCCCATAGTCCAAAATATGTATAAAACGATGTGGATTTTTTTAAATAATGTAAATCTTTCTTGGGTTTCTACTACATATTTGAGTAAGAGCCATAATTTACATTAGATTAAGATATACAAGTCTTAATACCCTGGGTTCCTTTTAAAATAAAACTAAAAACACCTGCATGTCATGTAACCATTACCTGACAGAGAAACATGAACATGCAAATGTGTTTTTAAGGTTTTTGAAAAATCAACTAGATTGATATATTAGTTGTATTGTTTTGTTGCCTTTGTATGTACATGTCTGTAAGTATATGCTCACCATAAACAGATCTCTCGCACCAATGTCTACAGCCAGCAAGAAGGCTTTTTCAAACCTCTGGTGTCTGAAAGAGAAAATTCAGAAGTATTGCACAGAAATAAACACCTGACTGATTTACTTACTGTTTAAAGAGGAATCAATCAGTTGCAGGAGGTGGTGTGTACTGTACGCAGAGTGTGTGTTATGTGTGTACCTGAGCAGGTGATGGAAGAATCGACGGGCGTATCTGCTGATGGGGTCTCTGTACTCCAGTATGACAGTGTTTGAGAGGGGTCTGCAGGGGGCATAAAACATGCCCAAGGCCGCTTCCAGCTGACCTGCAATCACACACAACAGAATCAAATATGTACAAGCACTGGCCCCAAATAGTTTTCATTGCACTGGATACGAAATATCAAACAAAGTGCAAACAAATTATACTAGAGCATTTCTCTAAACTACTTTTTACTTTAATTCTGAACCATACATATGTTTTATTATGCTCCATGGTTCTATTAGCTATTGCTCTCAGCACCAGAACACTTAAGATTTAAATACTGTTATTTTACATGGTAAAAATCAATTTGATTCTAAGCTGAGTTTACCGTACACTTTCCCTGACACTAATTAAATTTAGGTTTAGTCTCTGTTCAGAAATCAAAGCCTGCAGGTCTGGAGTCTTTACCTTCAGTTTGCTGGTCCAGTGGTTTCCTCAGCAGGTGATCAGTGATGGAGATGAGTGACCTGTAACACTCTGCTCCCATCATGGCCCAATCCATATTACCTAGAATTCCCAGTGCTGCATCCACCTCCTCACAGCGCAAACGGTGCTGTACCAGATCACCGGGGCCTAGTTGAGCGCCATTGAAAACACCTGCATATAGAATAAATACATGTGTTACTAAGTGGCTGCACGGTGACAAAAGCAAACTTCGAAGATGCAAATAGTGCTATAAAGTCCAAAAGTTACAGTAGGCCCATTTACATTAAAAACTAGCCATCATTCAAGTTTCTCAATCCGTTTTTCTTTATTGTCTAATCCATTTCATGTCCTCTCTTTGTTATATTAAAAACAAAAAGTGCAAAAGTAATCAAAACATGTGAAATTTTCACAATTGCACAGAAGTGAGAAAGCGAGAAGGTTGTGGAAGCTCTGGATCGTATGAGGTGGAAGATCTTTAGAGGCGACGCTCTGTAAGATTGCCATTGACATTTGGATCGATCTTCAGTCTGTGCTCTCTCCCTGTAGCACTGTTGAGAGGTGTGTGTGTGAGAGAGCACTGAACTGTGACACACACAGCAAATGCAGTCGATTCAGGTTAAACATACTCGTTGGTGTGGATACTGCTGACAGTTTAGTAAATTACCTTTAAGAGTAATGGCGGATGCTTTAAATCAGTCAGAGTAGGATAAGCAGCTGAATGGACATTGAGCTAATGATGGATGTACTTTCTGATGTTTACAAATCTTGTACACTATTTTATCACACACTATTTTAACTACAAAGGGATGTTTATATACAGTTAACGTCAAAAGTTCACATCTGCAAAATGTTAATTATTTTACCAATATAAGAGGGATCATACAAAATGCATGTTATTTTTTTATTTAGTACTGACATGAATAATATATTTCACATTAAAAAAACATTTACATATAGTCCACAAGAGAAAATAATACAACACTGTTTAAAAGTTTACATACACTTGATTCTTAATACAGTGTTGTTACCTGAATGATATACAGCTGTGTTTTTGATTAGTGATAGTTGTTCACAAGTCCCTTGTTTGTCCTGAACAGTTAAACTGCCTGCTGTACGTCAGAAAAATCCTTTAGGTCCCACAAATTCTTTGGTTTTTCAGCATTTTTGTGTGTTTGAATCCCTTCCAACAATGACTCTATGATTCTGAGATCCATCTTTTCACACTGTGGACAACTAAGAGACTCATATGCAACTATTACAGAAGGTTCAAACACCCACTGATGCTCCAGAAAGGAAAACGATGCTTTAAGAGCCAGGGGTGTAAACTTTTGAACAGAATGAAGATATGTATATTTTTCTTATTTTGCCTAAATATCATATTACATTTTTTAATTTAGTACTGCCCTCCAGAAGCTATAGAAGACAAAATAAGTTAAATTTACCCTGAACTTCAAATTCAAAAAGTTTTCACCCCCCTTAATGCATCATGTTTCCTCTAAAGTATCAGTTGCATATGAGTCCCTCAGTTGTTCTCAGTGTCAAAAGATGGATCTCAAAATCATAGTCATTGTTGGAAAGGGTTCAAATACACAAAAATGCTAAAAAACCAAAGAATTTGTGGGATCTGAAGGATTTTTCTGAAGAACAGCAGGCAGCTTAACTGACTCATGAAGAACTATAACTTAACAAAAAAAAAAACAGCTGTGGATGATTCAAGTAACAACATAGTATTAAGAATCAAGTGTATGTAAACTTTTGAATGGGGTAATTTTTATAAATTCAACTATTATTTTCTCTTGTGGACTATATGTAAATGTCTTTTATGTCAAATCTGTTATTCAGGTCAGTATTAAATAAAAAGTAAGATGCTTTTTGTATGATTCCTCTTATTTCGGTAAAATAATTAATATTTTGCAGATTGTGAAAGGTGTACGTATACTTTTGACTTCAACTGCACACACACACACACACACACACACACACACACACTCATACTTATGTATCTACTGCCCTCTCTCTTTTCCTTTCATTCCTGTTATTTTTTCCTTTCTCTCTTAGACACATCTTTCCATTTCTAACTCTCATTTGTCTGTTCTCTTGCTAACTTTCTGTGAACGTTAGCACGTCTGTGATCACAATGAGCCGTAATCACCTGAGGCAGTTGACACCCGTAAAGGCACCTTTAATAATGTAACAGAGCTTAATCCAGCCATACTGGATCTGCTTCTGAATGGCACTCAATCGCAGCTACGCTTAACCTTGCTCACTTCACAACAGGAGACCATTAGCACAGCCACAAAAGCCACACACACCTTAATATTATTGACAAACATCATAACAAACACAGAAATACATTGCCTATGAAAAAAACAACCCCTAAGGACCTTCTGTATTCATGATTCCTGTAGTCTTACACATGAAGGAACCTGCGCATAACACAGCAAACTAAAGCAAATGACCCATGTTTGTTATCTCTTTCTGTTGCAAAACCAATTTGAACTCCCCTCTTGGACGGAAATCATCTCCTGCGGATGTTGGGAGCAGAAGGAGGCGCCATTTTGCGGCAAATGAAATGACAGCCACCATTTTTTTTGTAAGTGAATTTGGAAAGGAGGTTGGGTAGAGTCCAATTAAAACTGCATGTGGGAAATTAACAGGCCGCCTCCCACAAACCCCTGAAGAGCAAGTAAAGTGACTAATAACAGTGTAGAGAGAAATGACAGACGTCAGCAACACAGAAGAGCTGCAGCGCTGCAGAGGGACACAATAACACAATGATGCTGTTTATGGCACATACATACACCAAAATAATGTACACAGCACTTATCTTCTGATGTAAGTACATAGTAGTTAAGCCCACCTAATATAAAGTGGGACCAAAAAAACAAAACAAGACACTTAGGATGAGAAGTGCACAGGTTAACAGCTTTTTGTAGTCAGATTTTTTATACATATGTGACCCTGGACCATAAAACTATCTGAAATCATCTGAAAGCTTTCCATAAATTAATAAATAAACTTTCCATTGATTTGTTAGGATAGGACAATATTTGGCTGAAATACAACTATTTGAAAATCTGGAATCACCTTTAAAGTTGTCAAAATTAAATTCTTTGCAATGCATATTACTAATCAAAAATTAAGTTTTGATATATTTATGGTAGAAAATGTTAAAAATATATTCATGAAACATCTTAATATCCTAATGATTTCTGGCATAAAAGAAAAATCGATAATTTTGACCTATACAGTGTATTTTTGGCTATTGCTACAAATATACCTGTGCTACTTATGATTTGGTTTGTGGTCCAGGGTCACATATATATAAACATTTTTAAATAAATACACACAAAATTTAATTGTTGCTATTTTTCAAATGAAAAAGCACAAAAAAATAATACATTTACCATTTCTGTCCAGTAAAAAGGCTTTAAAGAACAGTTATGTGACCTTCATTTATGAAAAGTTATAAATTGCATTAAAAATTGTTGTGATTAAAAAAATTAATTAAAAATCATTTAGACTCCAATGGAGTACAAAATTAATTAGAGAACAAAACTGAACTGGAGTACAAAATTTTACTGTTACTTAAAATATAAAATACAAAATTATGTTCCTTTTTTGTAAGTTAACAAATAAAATACAAAATATAACAGTTCTGTCCAGTGAAAAAGCTTGACAGTTAGATGACCTTCATTTATGAGAAGTCTTATAACTGTGATAGAATTGCGGTCTTAATTGCAGTAAGTGGTATAAAAAAAGACCCCCATATTTATTTATTTGAAATATTCTATATATATATATATAGGCATAATCTGACACAACCAAAACAAACAGGATGTCCTATGTGATGCAACCAAAGGGCTCCAAACTGCAATGCTGTGCAATTTCTTCTCCTTTAAATTAATCTTGTTTCCCCCTCACTCTCTTTTTTTCCCACTTTCTCAGAGTGTGCCGGCCAGCTGCCCCCCGTATCCACTCCGTACAGCAGCTCTCCTGTGCCGAGCGCGTGCCCAGATGAGATAACTCAGGGAGGAGAGGAAAAAAAGAAGGGAGGGTGAGCGAAAGAAAAAGAAAGAGCTGCTTCCTTAGGAAGACTGGAGGTCTGCCAAGTCTTTCATCCTCTACGCGTCCGATTCACTCACTTCATCATGTAGCAGTTCTAGAGATATAAGTCAATAAATATGGGCACGTGAGCAAGACAAGCCCACGAACACGTTCACAAACAAACAAATAGACAAACGGGCAAACAAGCGCTGCTCAATAGCCGCTCCGAATTATCAGTCGGAAAGGATGTGCCTTTGCTTTCTTCATCAAAACCTTGGCACGCGATCAGAGGAGAGGGAACTGCTGTCGCTGTCTCTCCCTTCCACCCTCCCTTGCTTTCTACCTCTCTCTCTCGCGGAAAACTCTTTCTCTTGCTGACGCTCTCCATTTAAAACTTTGACAGAGTCGCTGGGAGTCACATTCACTTCCAAAGTCAAAATTAAACTCTAGGCATGGGCAGGTTTTGATTGGCAAACTTTATCTGGTGCCCTGAGGGACCGTAAGCCACTGTAAATGATTTATCGGAGAAATGCATCCCAGAATGCACCTGGAGGTGGCAGCCCAAGGGTGGGTATTGAGTGACCTCAGAAGACTTGGCCCAGGTCTCCGCCATTGCCTCAAATGTCTGTGCGCTTCTACAGTTCTACAATGAACGCAATCTCAGATGGCACATTCACACTCCGAAGTATATAACCCACAATGACACCACACACTCTTGATCGGACAAGCTCTAATCTGATTGGCTGGTCTTTACTAGATAGAGGGTTGCTACAATGATTACCTTTGGAAGGACTAATCACTGGATTTGCCAAAGTGTGCAAGGATTGTGACATCAAATCTTTTATTTTGGGCACTTAGTAGCGAGAAATTTAGATCTTGGATACAGTTTCCTTGCAACTGGGAAGAAGAGGGGAATCAGGTAATGGGCCAAATTCAAAAGATGCAAGAGTTTTGTATTTTCTTAGTAGAAAATAAACTAAATATGGATATCAGACCTCTGTAATGTTATATGTTATCTCGTATTTTATATGCAATACCCATTCCATAATTTGGGGTTAGATTTTTAAAATGTTTTTGAAAAAAGTCTCTTCAAGGTTGCATTTATTTGATCAAAAGTACAGAAAAAAACAGTAATATTGTGAAATATTTTTACAGTTTTATTATTTTCTATTTACATTTGTCACAGGGTCACATATAAATAGCCATGTTCAATACTTTAGCACTATACTTCAAATGCTCTACTCTGATTTCAATCAAGTTGGCTACACAAAGGTCCCACTAACCTAGTCTTAGCCTCAGCGTGGCAAGCGGCCCTCCATGAAATCGAAGCAGCAATAAGTCATGTGCTTCCAGACCCTCATTTCCATGGGATATCGGACAGTAGGCCCATTGGATCCCTTCTAGACCCTCAGAGGTTTTTATGTGATGAGAGAGCTGCAGGCTGGGGCCTACAGAGCCAGGAGCTGGTTCTTCACTCACTAACCGCAGAGGGAGAGGTGAGAGCCCCATATCAAAGCACTGGAGCTCGCCTTGACCTCCACCCACCATCAGCAGAGCTCCTGAAGGATGCCATGCTAGCACTGCCGGGACCATGGAGCTGGAGGCCCACTGGGAGTGGCCTGTCTGTGGGTCAAAAAGAACCACTGAGCAGTCCTTAAGCCCCAGGAGAACCCAGCGCTCCAGTGGGTCACGACAGCAGGTTATGGGTTTGGATGTTAGGGGTAGAGGAGAACTGGACAGACGTTGGAGACGTCCACGAGCGCATTCATACACACAGGTCTGGACTTCAGGAGGCTGGGCCTCTTCATACAACTCAGATGTGGAGTGTTTGGCCTGTTGGTGCAGCTCCACGGTCAGGACATGGTAGGGTTGGGTCAAGCTGAATCTGCAGTCTATAGGGTTCCCATCAGTTCGGATAGAGCTCAAAACCTACACAGAGAGAAACAGACAGGCAAAATTTTATTTCATGTAATTACTGAAATATTTATTTAAAAAAAAAAGTATGTGAACCCTTGCATTAACCAGTTCAGTTTAATTATAAATTGGTTGTGCATGACTTTTTAAGTCCCCATGAAATCAAAATGTAAGTTTTTTGGCTGTTAGTATGAATATGAATATATGTCAAATAGGGGTCGACCAATGTGTTTTTCAGGGCAGATGCCGATACCGGTTATTACAGATTAAGTAGACCAATAACTGATATTTTGAACTGATATACATGTCTAGTGTAAAAATGAAAATTAATGTCAAAATTTAAAATTTAAGGTTTAAAATCTTTAAATGGTTTTGAATTATTTTATCAGCAAATCGGTTTTGAAAATAACCGATAACCATTAAAATGCTTAAAGGGATAGTTCACCCAGAAATGTCATTCCAAAACTGTTATTCCAAGACCTTCGTTCATCTTCAGAACACAAATTAAGATTTTTGATGAAATCCGAGAGCTTTCTGACCCTACAAAGACAGCAACGGTCCTTCCACGCTCAAAGTCCAAAAAGGTACCAAGAACATCAGCAAAATATTACATATGACAGTCCAATATGGTACTAGGGTGACACAGAGGAGAAGAATTGCTGAATAAAGTCGTTATTTTTAAGCACACAAAAAGTATTCTCGTAGCTTCATAAAATTAACGGCTGAACCACTGATTTCACATTGACTATTGTGTTGATGTTCTTGGTACCTTTTCTGGACCTTGAACGTGAAAGGACCCTTGCTGTCTATGGAGGGTCAGAGGACATCAAAAATATCCTAATTTGTGTTCCGAAGATGAATGCTTGGAACAACATGAGGGTGAGTAATTAACAACAGAATTTTTATTTTTGGTATTAAGTATTAAAGTATCTGCTGTACTACACCACAGCTCTTAGAAAATGGGTGACTAATTTGGATTTTGCAATTACATATACAAAAAGTAACAACCCATTGCGACGTAAAACATAAATGGAGAAAGACACAAGTGATCTTGAAGAACCACAGCTAAACCAAAAGTTACAAACATTTTGCAAAAGTAAATATTCAGCATGGGCACCTCCATCCCTGAGACAGTAGAAATCACAGGCCCAACACACATGTTGAGCAAATTTGTTTGGAGATTTAACCTCGAAATGTGCACACAAACAGCTTAAAAAGTGTCCTATCAGACGGCAGCACGCAGGAAGTTCGGGTTTACCTGTAGTATGTGTGTTTCTGGTGCAGATGGTGCAGTGAGAGAGAGACTGAGAGCGATGGGCTGGCACAGAAGCGTGGCGTGCGCGCCAGCGTAGGAGACTGAGTTAAGCGGGTTGCCGATGGTTTCTGTGAAAGCAGGGGATGAGTTTTTTGTCTTTTTTTTTTTTTTTTTAGCTGTAATCCCCCCTGGGCCGACTCCCGCTGCACCCCAGGGGGTGAGAGGGGTTTAGTGAGAGGGCGGGAGAGGAGTTGCTGACAGCACAGAGGGGAGATCCGGAACAGTGCCAGATCTCCACAGAGCCAGGCCCCGCTGAGACACACCTGCCCCAGCCACAGAGGCCCCCATTCTGGGCCTGTCCACAGCTGGGCCCGGGCTCAGAACCAACACCCCACTGACCACGCTAGCAAAAGACCAACGCCCCAACTGCTTTGGCTAATACTACGATAATGTTGACCCCGCTAGCACTAAGCTAGTAAAAAACTAGCCAGGGCTAGGCTGAACACCATTTCAGGCCATTTTAAGGTCAAGCCAGAATTTGCGACCTGAAGAGGCTAATGCTTTGCTAACACCATGTTAGGTAGTGCTACAGATACTATTCTGGCAAAAAATGCACACCTTGAATAACGCTGTGCTTCACTGTGAGTGTAAAATTGCAGACTAGAAGTGCCATAAGGAACTAGCGAGAAATTGCACAATCCTCACACTTGTTTATCCGGTTTAGTAGTAACGGATAGCCATAGAGAGAAAGCGCTAAGCTCTTTGCCACGGTAACACTAAACAAAAACAAAAAGGTGAAGAAATAAAGGAGAGCCGGTTGAGAGGCAGTATGTTTGCCTCAGCACTGGGGGACATTTCGAGTGTCTTTCTCCCACCCGCCACAAAGGTTTTAACATCTTCACAGAGTGATCCTGCTTAAGACCTGCATTCACACACACGCACACACAAACATCGCAAATCCCACAGCTGCCGCTGAAACAATGACAGATTCAATTTCACAAAGACAAACGGCATCTTGGTGAGTTGGGGAGGTTTTGGGGGTAAGGAGAGCGAGAAAGAGAGAGAGAAGGAACAGTGGTAAGTGAGTCTCTGTTAGTTATTGGTTTCAGTCACTGGTCAAAACTATTCTTTTCTTTTCTTCTCTTCTCCGGACTTTCTTTTGCAGCTTGAAAGATAAACCCAAAGAGGTCCAGCTGAGCAGCAGGCCTTGTTCACAGCAGTAGAGCTCTTTGAGCCAATTTTCCAGCTCAGAGAGCAAACAGTGAGAGAGAGAGAGAGAGAGAGAGAGAGGGGGACAGTGAGAGAGGGAGAGAGAAAGGGAGATGATGATGAAGGCAATCTATGAAAGTTCTTGCTGCTGAGTCTCCGCTCTTCTGGTGTGTGTAAATGTGTGTGTGTGTGTGTGCATGCTACGCAGATGCTTGTCAGGCCGCTGTGGCATGAAATCAACACAGAAGCATTCGCTCTACTGCACCTGCACATGCCCAAGAATTTAACCCGAGAAATCACATTCCACTCGGACCTTTTCTCTTCATATATAACATGGCCTGGAATCATAACAGCAGCCATGCGCAGAAAAATGACAGAGATTGAAACCATTCCACATGAGCCTTCGAAAATCAAATCAACACTGACCGAGAGCCACTGAGTAAGGAATACATTCAAAAAAATGAGGGGAATACATTTAGCAAAAGGACAAATACCTCAGTCAAAAAAGGTGTTTGTGTCCAAAAAAAATGTGCGTATATACACTACCATTTAAAAGTCTGGGGTCTGCCACATAAAAAAAAAGTAAATAATACTTTCATTCAGCAAGGATGTGGTAAATTAAACAAAAGTGACTGCAAAAACTTGTATAATGTAACAAAAGATTTTACTCGATATGATATTAAGTAAAGATCATGTTCCTGAAGATATTTTGTAAGTTTCCTACCATAAATATATAAAAGCTTAATTTTTGATTAGTAATATGCATTGCTAAGAACTTCAGATTCCATGATACTTTTTTATTTAAGGAAACTTTGAACTAAAAGTTCCAAATAAATGCTATTTTTGGATCAGTTTTATCAAAAATTTGAAGCAGCACAACTGTTTTCAACATTTAAAATAATAAAAAGAAATGCTTGCGAACCAAAAAAAGTAAACATAGCAACATTAGACATTATAAATGCATTTGTTAGTATATGTGACCCTGGACCCCAAAACCAGTCATGAGGATACATTTTTTTGAAATAGAGTTTTACACATACCTGAACGCTGAATAAATAAGCTTTCCATTGATGTATGGTTTGATAGGACAGGACAATATTTGGCTGAGATACAACTATTTGAAAATCTGAGTGCAAAAAAATCTAAATATTGAGAAAATCACCTTTAAAGTTGTCCAAATGAAGTTCTTAGCAATGCATATTACTAATCACTAATATTACTAATAAGCTTTTATATATATTAACGGTAGTAAACTTACAAAATATCTTCATGGAACGTGATCTTTACTTAATATCGTATCGAGTTTTGGCATAAAAAAATTCATTAATTTTGACCCATACAATGTATTTTTTGCTATTGCTACAATTATACCTGCGCTGCTTAAGACTGGTTTTGTGGTCCAGGGTCACATATAGTTTGACAATTTAGGTTGTGCAAAACCATTTGTGGCCATAACAATTCCTCAAGGACACTGCAAAAAAGTCTCATCTTAGAATTTTTGTCTTGTTTTTAGTCAAAATATTCTTATCCCACTGGCATATTTGACTTGGTTTAAGCAAAATTCACTTAATTTGTTTTTTGTTGTTGTTTTTTTTTTTTTAAGTTTAAGAATTGTTTAGATATTTTGACTAGAAACAAGACAAAACACTAAGTAAGATAAGCCTTTTTTTGCAGTTAAGTTCCTTTAATAAAAACATGGACGTCTCTGAAAGTTACTGACTCCATGGTTCATGTGTGACGTCTGGAGAAATTTTTGAAATTTTAGGCACAGGCCCTAAAAACTGTCAAACTGTTTCTCATTCCACATTGAGTAAACAGGACGTGTTTGGTTGAAGACACAAGAAATGTGGCAATTTGTAAATAAAGTACAGATGCCTGGTAAATATGCCAGATCAAACGAATGAAAAGAGAAGTGTTCTGAGAGAGATAACAGGATATTCAACAACATCTAATGCGCACAGAAAACATAACAACAACCACCCCAATATGCAAAACAACTACCAAAAAAAAAAGAAAGAAAAGAAAAACAAGAATGATATCAAATTCTTACTGAAAACATAACCACCTCAACATGCAAAATAAGTGTGTATGTATAAAAATGTTTTTTATTAAAATCATTAAATTCCAGGAACAGGGGAATTGATTATAAATGTTAAACGTTTGCATAAATAAGTGTGTGTGCACGAGTGTTTTTCCCCGTGTGTCTCTTGGCAGTGCTTATCTGCGAGGGGTAAGAATTAAGACCACATAGGGAAAGAAAGCGTACTTTTTAAATGCTGAAGACTAAGCAGAAAATGGGTTTAGCATGCAGATAGCAAACTTAACAAAGGGAACATATATATGAGGCAGAATTGATTGAAGTGTGTGTCTGTGCGCCGAGCGAACCGTTTGATTCACCGCTCGCGTCTTACATAAACTGCTAGCTTGATTTCACACCACGGATCTGAAAATGACAACAAACACTTTAATTAGAAACGATGAAGGCGAGAGACACTTTAATGTTTTTTAACCGTAGAAAAATGAGAGAGAGAGAGAGAGAGAGAGAGGGGAACAGAGAGACAAAGAGAGAGAGGAAAATAAATAGGTGAAGGCCCAAGATAAATCCAGGGTTCATTTCCAACCAGAGCAATCCAGCGTCGCTCCACGCTGCCCCCCTTTTATTTTTTTATTTAGCAGTTTTCTACCCCTTGTTTGTTTTCATTTGGCGCATTCGCGATTGGAAACGCAGCTCCGTTTACTCGTCTCTCTCATCCCCTGCTCTGCGAGTGAAGATTTTGCATATGTTTAAAACCACAGTGCAACGTTGGGAGCTTAAGCATTGCTTGCTGATTTTTGAATCGTCGCCATTCGACATTAAACAGTGCTGAGAGGGACTGGAATGTACAGTAGAGAGGAAAAACAGACAGAAATGGAGCTTTTTTCCTCATTTATAAAAAGGAATAGTACCTTATCAGCCTCCTAATAAAAGTGGTTTTAATTTAAGTTCTATTTCTGTTTTATTATGTTTCACTGCATGGGGTTGTCATGTTCTAATCATATAACTAGTTGAAGTACTAATTAGTTACTTTACTAATAAATAAATAATGAAAAAATGATTACTGGGTAAATAATAATAATAAAAAAACCTAAATACTAAATTATTACATATATATGTATGTTTGTGTGTGTGTGTAGGCATGATGTCACATCTGCAACTGCTAGATATCAGTATTAGTCCAAGATGAGATTTCATCCCATGTGACAGGCAAAAAATTAGTGGTACCTTTTAAAACAATGATGGATTGGTGTGTGTACTGCACCTCTATTCTATATGCAAAAAATTCTAGAATCAAGAAAACATTTGTTTTTTTGTTGTTTTGAGCCTCTGCATAGCTGTTGCGTAACTGCAGATTCGCTGGAGAGCCGAAAACATACTACAATGAAAGAGTGTCAGCTAAAGAGGAAAGGGGTTGAAAGGTCAAAGGTTGGCTGTTGACGTAAAGAAAAAGTTCAAGTGAACAGTCTGCGAGTTACAGCAGCTCATTGAGAAACAGAATGGTGATTGGTAAAGCATGACAAAAGAAAAAAATTAAAGGTAAAAGACTGGGGCAAAACCGAAACCTTGAGCAGCGGAGCATTGCGAGGGCATTATTAAAAGTATTTATATTATTTAGGAGGTCACACCCTGATTATTATCTGACCTTCAAGTTCTCAAAATCTCACTCTCACATCATTCAATTTCATCACTCAAAAAAACATTAGTTCAGACAGGATAAAAGGCCAACCCTGAAGGAACGTCAGCATCTGCTTACTGTAAGCCCTGGTGTATCCGAGCAGGCGAGCAGCACCAGGTTGGCCCTGTCCACTGCACTAGGGATGGGAGACCAAGGCCTAACCTCCTCGTTACAGAGGGGCCACCAGCACACGACCACATCCTGAGTCCGGTTCAGCCCCACGCGGCGCTCCGCTCGCCGTCCTCCACCAGGTAAGTCCACCACTGAAACCTGTGGAAGAACAGCAGCCGTAAAGGAATCAGACCACAAAACATCTATAAAACATGATCTCAGCTCTTCTGCATAACGCAATACAGCTGCATGCTGCTTTATTAATGTGGCCTGAGCTGCTCCAGGTAGCAGGGCATTGTTATTTTTTTGTTGGGGCTTTTATTAAATTCATTTGAAATAGCCACATTTGGTCTGCACTTGGTGAGGTGTTTGATAGTAACAAGGTATTTGTGTTACTGCTAATAAGATCTCTAGATGCTTTTACTTTGGCAAACCTCAGAAAATAAAAATAAAAGGTAACTGCCACTCTATATCTTACAATTGCAAGTTTGTTCATCGTAATTATGACTTAATTGGCCAGTTTTACTAAACAGGGCAAATTAGCATTACAGTGCAATTCCATAGAAAATTCCAAGAAAATTCTGCGTGCGATTTACTAACAATGCGCACATTAAAAAACACAAACGCAGCAAGATCATTTCCATAATGACCAGCACAGTCTACCAAGAGCAGAGTAAATTAACAGTGCTTTAAGACATGCTATTTTTGTGTGTTAAATAATGGCGCAAATACCAGTAACTTGACGAGCAGAAACGTTAGTAAAACGTGTTGCATGATTCATTTTATTACTCTCCTCCCATAAATTTTGTATCTGGAAGGGAAACACCTACAAATGCATATTCAATAAGGTCAGGCGTAAAAATAACTGTTCACACCTTTTCAGCGCTAATTCTTCACTGCACGTCTTCAGTAAATCCTGACAGTACTATTTTAACGCCAAAAGATGGTTTGCGCTGGCGCAAGTTGTTGGTAAAACTGGCACTTTATCTCACAGTGTGACTGTATTAGGGATCGACCAATTATCGCCTGGCTGATTATCAGTGCCGATATTAAGCATTTTTTTAGTTAGCGATTTCAGTCATTTTCGAAACCGATAAAATAATTTAAAAGCATTTAAATAGGTTTTGTCAGAGCCCTTGTTATTCTTAATTTTTACATTCATTTTCATTTTTACAACAGACTTATATATTAGGGGTGTAACGATCATGTATTTGGGGTGGAACATGTATTTGTACTGAACCATTCAGCACGAGGGTTTCGGTTCGGTTCGCATTACAAACCGAACGATCCGTTGGTCTATTCATATTACATTTGGAAAATAAAAGAGCTTAAAATATGTGAAATATAATGTACTCCAGTAGGGCTGTGACAGTGTGCTTTCCCTCTTTTCTTCGCTTTTAAATAGCTTGTAAATGCCTCTGTGCATTTTACTTTCACTTTCAAATTAGCAGCATTTCTGCGTCAATTAATTGAATCGACAACAACAAAACAGTACGACAAACTCAATTAAACGTTTAAATGTTTAGATACATTAAACATAGAATATTTAATTTATTAACAAAATTACAAATACAAATACACCATGCTATAAGTCTAATATAAAATAACAAATAACTTACACAAAGTTTAAATATAAAACACTGAAAATCAGCAAACACGGTGGAACCAAATAAATAAGAAACAAATATTAAAACAACCTTCAAAAATCATCTTACATAAACAGCAAAAGTCAAAAGGCCTTCTAAAGTTATACTTTGTGATGTTAGTTTTTAATAAATAAAAAAAAATTAAAAATCAAGGAAATTTCTCTGCCATTTCTTTGTTTTTGCTGTATCGAAAATGTACCGAACTGTGACACCACTGTCGCATTGAACCGAACCGTGAATTTTGTAAACCATTACACTCCTTATATATATTAATATATATTATATATATATATATATATATATATTATATATTATATATTAAATTTGCAGCACAGATCAGTCCCAAACCACCCAAAATTACAGGTTTCTAATAAAGGCCAGTGTTTTGATGCTGACTAAGTCTGACTGCCAAATTTCATTAAAATGAGCCGCACCTGATTGAGACACACCTGTCATTTGGCTGATGCACAAACAGCTTTAATCAAGACTGTCTAGCCTTAACGTAGACACAATAATTGAGGTATTCAAAACTAGTTCCTTTGAAGGGACGTTAAATCCACTATCTGTTTATGGGCCTGCAATAATAGTTCAGTAAGGAGCGATATTTTCTCCTACACCGCACCACTGTCTCATACCGCCGCATTAAACTCTATCTTATATCTGCGGTGGCTCATCATGTGCTATTTCAGCAGTTATGGGCTGAGGTTTTAAAGCAGGCCAGGGTTTTTTTTCCAAGACCCTTAATGCTGCACATAGTACAAATAAATGGCATGAAAATACGATATGGCTCTTATAGAGTCAGTGCCTATTCATGCAACATAATAGCAGTCATTTCCATATACTTCATTCTGAAAGGCCTTATCAAAAGAGCAAACACGGAGTCTCTCTTTATGTCAACAACTCTATCTGTGCACAATAGGGAGGACTAGAAATGTACCACAGTCTGTCCATGGCAACAAAAACTGTTCATCATTTAACCTTGACCTTCACAGACTGTGCACGTACAGACTAATCGTGCATGTTAAGTATCATCTAGCATGACAACGATTTATATAAGATTAATTAACAAACAAAAAACAAAGTAAACCAGTACAGACTGTGGGAAAATAACATTCATCTCTCTCTGTCTCTGTCTTTCTGCCCTCCCCCAAAACTTGATTCCCCATCTCGCCTGTGCTTGCTGGTCAGCAATAATCAGACCCTCTTTCTGGAGGATTAGGCTCAAAGCTTAGTCCACTGGAGCAGGCAGTGGATGGGGCCGGCCGGGCTGGGATGAGGGGGGATGTGGTGGGCGGGGGTGGTGTCGGGAGGGAGGGCAGGGTTTGTGGGGGGGTGCGTACGGTTCCCCCTTATCAGAGCCATGCTGCTGGAGCCAGCCACACCGCAGGAGAGATTGCTTTCATACTCAGGCTGCCGTCGCAACAAAGCGCTCCAGTAATGCGATAATGTTCGGGTGCGGAGGGTGTTAAGAGCCTGATGTATTTATGTATTGTGTTTAGTCCATAATCAGACCCATCCAAATTGTGATCTCCGCACACTTGGTCTCCGGCCCATTAAAATGAGGTTAATGCTTTCAAAAAGAAAACGAATAAAGATTTTTTTTTTCTTAAATTCCGTTATGAATTTTTTTTTAGACAAGTTGCTTTGGAAAGCCAGTGAATGAATGGGACGGAGAATAAAGAATGGAGCGATCACCTTCGTTTCCTCTGAAGAGGAGATGGACTTGACCTCACCCTCCAACCCATACACCACTGCTCTTCCAGCAACAAACTGCATAGCCGTGACCAATTTTGCAGAGCGGTAATAATTCACATCTTACAATATAGATAGCATATCTTCTGTTCTTCTGGCTCAAACAGTAGAGCATGGTGCTAGCAACGGCAAGGTCATGGGTCTGATTGCCAGGAAATCCAAGAACTAATGAAATATATAATCTTTTTTATATACACAATACATTTTTTAAATGTTCTTTGAAATATAAAAATATAAAATTTCAAAAAAGAAATATGCTTAGCAAGGCTTATCAAAAATACTGTAGAAACAGTATGATTGTGAAGTGTTATTAAAAATAAAAATAACGGTTTTCTGTTTTAAAATATTTTAAAATGACTGTTCAGAAATCATTCTAATATGCTGATTTGGTGCTCAAAAAACATTTTTTAACAATATGTTGAAAGCAGTTGTGCTGCTTAATATCCTATTTGGAAACGGTGATACATTTATGACCCTGGACCACAAAACCAGTCATAAGGGTCATTTTTTGATTACTGAGTATTATGCATTCTGGAAGCTGAATAAATATGCTTTCCATTGATGTATGGTTTGTCAGGATAGGACAATTTTTGGCTTTTGAGATACAACTATTTGAAAATCTGCAATCTGAGGGTGCAAAAAAAATCAAAATATTGAGAAAATCGCCTTTAAAGTTGTCCAAATGAAGTTCTTAGCAATGCATATTACTAATCAAAAATTAAGTTTTGACATATTTCCGGTAGGAAATTAACAAAATATCTTCATGGAACATGATCTTTACTTAATATCCTAATGATATTTGATATAAAAGAAAAATTTATAATTTTGATCCATTCAGTGTATTTTTGGCTATTGCTACAAATATGCCCGTATGACTTAAGACTGGTTTTGTGGTCCAGTGCCACACTGTAGGATTCTTTGATAAATACAAAGTTCAAAATACAGCATTTATTTAAAAAAACTTTAAATCTTTTGTAACAATGTCTTTACTGTCACTTTGTCTTTTTACTGCCATTTATGTTACTGACCCCAAACTTCTAAATGGTGGTGTGCCTTGAGGGCAATGTAATGTAAATTAATTAAATATAAAACAGATATTTAAATATTTGACCTTTTTAGATAAAAGCATCTGTCAGTGCAGAAATAAATCCCAATGCAAATGCAGAAATAAACGCATAATGCAAATCTTCACTTTCAAATTTCATTTATCTCAAAACAAAGAAGCGAGTTTAGTTCCTTCTGTTCAGGTTATAACAAGACCTTTGATGTGGGAATGCAGTGTGTAATGTGCACACTAAAAACTGCTTTGTGCAGTTAAGGCTTCTCAAATTTCAAATGATATTGTGTTTTCAAAAAAGCGTTTTCGTTTTTACATTTACTGGATGAATAACAATTACAGTACTACAGCAATTACACAACGATATCCAACCGCCTGCGCTTTTTAAATAACAAATTCAAATTTTTGCAGGTTTCTCTAATTTAATTAACAAAAATAGAGACGGGAAGAACATTTGTCAGGCACAAAGAGATGTACTGTCATAAAGGATGTGATCTCTCTATAAAGAGAGGAGTGCTGTGTGTTTGGACCTGATGTTCCCCACAGGTGTGCATTAGAGAGGAGCTCCAGTAATCACAGTGTTACCTGTCCCAGCGGTAAAAGAAAGCAAGTAAAGCCAGGCAATTATTAGAGCTAAAAGCCCTGTGGAAAGAGCCAGACCAGCCTCATTAAAGCTTTTTAATTGAAAGCAGGAGAGGCTGCCTTTCCTCCTAAAATGTGCTAATGCATGTGCATTGAAGAGCGTGCGCGTGTATGTCTTTGGGCGAGCGCTCAATAGATGCGTGTATAAAAGGTATGTGCATGTGTGCGTGTGTTACCTTAATCTCCGCAGCTGTGAGTTTCTCCATGTGTCTTGCTAACTCAGGTGAGCTCTGGTTCTTCCTGTTCAGGTAAACCTGACACACCTGACTCCTCTCCATCAGCGAGAACAGCAGGAAGCGATCACCGATCACCGCTGAAAACCACAGAGAAAGGTTAAAGGTCAAAACTCAGATGATCTTGTGAGACTACAGATTGACTCAAATGCTAATTTACCCTTTGGTGGGTACTTTTGGTCCCCACAACATAGGTAAAGTCTGACCAACATACACAGAAATGCACAAAATGAATAATTTTCGTAAGTGTTTAATTCAGGGCAGTAGTTTAAGAGACTAATAAGGAGTCACAGAAGAGGGAGAGAGAAAGAGAGAGACTGTAAAGCCTGTAGGGTACGCAGCTTTCATGTTAAAGAGAGACATTTGCAGTGAAACTGTTGACAAGCTCTCCACACTGTGATTAGCAATTAACCTTCCCTTCCTAAAAAATTAATCTGTTTATGAAACCAATTAAACGGCAGAAAAATTAATACAAGCCATTCAGAGAAGCAGGTTTAGTTGAGGATGATATTCAGGGCTGGAATTTCCAACCTTAACAGCAATTAGAGACGGAATATCAGCACTTCTGCAGTAATTATGAATCATCTCACATTCAAGCATAAAAAGGGAGCTCATTTCAAAGGAATAGCGTGTTAAATGCAGTAATTCTACCATCGTTTTACCAAGTTTTACTTTAGCAAGTCTTCAATAACAAAGAAAACATGCACATTTGCAAAACATATTGAAAAACGAAACTTAAAATGCTGTTAATGTGTTAAGAAATGTCACATATTTTTTGGAAAACTGAAAGAATGATTTTTGCTTAAACCAAAGTTTTTAGTGTAGCCACTCTAAGAGGCTCAAGAGTGATTTGGAAAAGCTAAATGTAAACAATACACTCTACCAAATTAAAAGTGATTATTTAAATGATGTATTTTCCCTTTGGAAAAGAAAAACATGGAATACTCAGCATGCTTTTAAAAGATTACAAACATTCCAGAAAACATTCTGACGTATTAGCGTTCAGTAATCATGGCCAAATTAAGGAGAAGATTCCATGATAATCCTTTCAAAAAAAAAATTCAAATTTGTGTCCAGGGGCTAGTAAACAGGTTTTGGAACATGTGAGCAGCGGGTTAAATCTCAATAAATCAATAAATTCCTCTAAATCTGCTTAGTTAGTTAATACTCCATTCCTTTAAAACATGTTTACAGCGTTGTCTAAAACGCTTACAAGCAGTGAAATTAATTTCTAGAAAAATATAATACAATATTTGATGATGTTTTGGTTCTTAAACTATAGGTCATTGTGCTTTGGGTATCTCTAATGGACTTGATACCATTTTTTTTTAAAATAACCGATCGTTTTTGCTAGATGGGATCTGGCTGGGATCGTTTAGAAGCTTCATTTAAACTGCATTTTGGAAGTTTAAACTCGTGGGCACCATAGAAGTCTACCACATGGAGAAAAAACCTGGAATGTTTTCCTCAAAAAACATAAATTTCTTTATGACTGAAGAAAGAAAGACATGAACATCTTGGATGACAAGGGGGTGAGTAAAATTTGGAAGTGAACTAATCCTTTAACCTGAGACTGTACTAACAAAACAGTTATAGATGAGGTACAGATAATTTGTGGGTCAGAAATGTGTGTTCTTCACAATCACAGGCCAATCAAAGTTTCTGATGTCTCTCTTTGTACTACAGCACTCAGAAAGTAACTTTATCAAGGCCAGAACAGGTCTGACTGCGTGTGTGAAACTAACTGAATAAGTGACAGATGTAGAAGCCCTCCTGGCACCCCCACTCTTACACTCTCTCTCTCTCTCACACACACACACACATAATTACTCTGGTAATTAGGGGCTCTAGGGGCCTGAATGGCACTCTATGGGGGGCTACTAGGAAAAGGGAAGGGGTGGGCTGACAGAGTGAGAGAGAGAAAAAGAGTGAGAGAGGTTTGTCAGGTATCTAGAGACCTGGCACAGAGAG
The DNA here is from genome assembly GCA_012976165.1 of Labeo catla. Lineage (NCBI taxonomy): Eukaryota > Metazoa > Chordata > Actinopteri > Cypriniformes > Cyprinidae > Labeo > Labeo catla. The sequence goes on from VONZ01001920.1 coordinate 39,996, forward strand.
CATTAGCCATATAAGCTCTAAACAATACATGATATGAGAAAATAATTAGCTGATTTGGGATAGTGTCCAATTTCACAAACCAAAAGTAAGACAAGGAGCCATGCCTGATTCCCCTGAGATTCAGAAGGAACCTTGATGTGTACGTGTGTGTGTGTGTGTGTGTGTGTGTGTGTGTGTGTGCATGTGTCCATGCCTTTCGAACTTCCTTTGGGAGTAACGGAAGAGGGAGAAACAGAAGGGACTGGCGTTCATGACCTGTGGGTGTGCATGCCGCCCAGGCCCATGCTGGGAAAATGAGCAGTGAGCGAAACTGCAAGAGAGGAGAGAAAGAAAAGAAAAGAGAGAGGAAGGGTAGCGTGCAAGAGTGCATTTACTCACCATCGCTGATGGTGTCAGCAGGTAGTCGCCCCACTAGCGTTCTGTCAATGGCCACCCGTTCAACCTGAGCTCCGCCCAGGATAAGGGTCACCAACACACCTGATCTCAACAGCAGCTACACACACAGTAATGAACAATGACACATGCTTTGGAAATTATGATTGTAAATCAGAGTACAACACAAGTACATTCAAACCGTTCCCACAGACCATTGAATACTGAATCATATTCTGTTAAAACTTTCTTCTGCTGAACACGAAATAAGTTATTTTAAAGGAAGTTTCAGCTGTTGGAATCAATATTATGAAAGCCAAAACTTTCAAGCTCTAAATCAAAACACTGATGAACACATGCACACAAAAGTATATCAAATGTGGTGATACAAACTTCAGGAACTAATAAGGTTTGACATTAGCTGTGCATTAGAAATTTGTGACACCATCTTTGATGTAGTGTGTGAATGTGTTTATCAATGCTTTGATATGGAGTGAATAAAGAGTGGAATTAAGTATTAATATGTTCATCATACAACGTGATCGTATCATATCAAAACAGTTTGATCAAATCATTGGAGCTGTATGGATTACCGTAGGTTTTTCAATTACTGAAGTAAATACGCTAGTCTCTTCCTCACATCCATTGGTTAGTGTGACAGTTTTAGCTTCATTTCAATTAAAAGTTGTATAAAAGTTTAAATATTTTAATGTTCTGTAATTATATTTAGAAAAAATGAACAATCTTTAGTCCTGGTTTTCAATATTTTAAATACCGTTCCATAAAATAATGTTTAAACATTTTAATGATTACAAATTTTATTGTTAGGTGGGATTAATTGTGAATTGTGCAATTATACACTGTAAAAAAAAAGTTGTTTCAACTTAAAAAAAAAAAAGTGCTCGTGCTGCCTTAAAATTTTAAGTTTAGTCAACATGAAATGTTAAGTTGTACTACATGAAAACGTGGATATTTGAGTTGAGTAAACTTAAAATTTTGAAGGCAGCACAAACACTTTTTTGTTGAAAGAACAGTGTAGACCAATTTGAAGTAGACGTCACAGTTACGTCACCTGCAGCTGCACACACATTGTGGTTGCAGAAAAATACTCGTAACAAGTGGGGGGAAATGAGTAAAATCCATGGAATAAGAGAAAAAATTTGAAGCATAGAATTTATTTAAAGAATTTGTCCACATAATATTCACATATGCAGTTCATAGGGGGCATATTGTATTAGCCCTACGAAAGAATGACAAGGTGATTTTTCTTATCAGAATTGAGATATAATCTTGGAATTGTGAGGAAAAAAATCTGAATTTTGAAATATAAACTTACCTTTTTTATTATTTTATTCCATGGCTTCCATATACTGCTACATGAAAACTTATTTTCTGCCACCAGATAAGCTCCACCCACAAAAAACATCATCACTGTTTGCAAACACCAAATTGGTCTATAGAAACACGCAATTAATCATTTTTAAATGATCTACAGCACTACTTTTAATGTCCCATTGGTACTTTTAATGGTCCCATTAACTTTCCATAATATGGACAAAAACAGCTGAAACGTCCTTCAAAATATCTTCTTTTGTGTCAGACAGGTTTGGAAAGTACATGCTTTAAGAATATGACAAAAATCTCTAAAAATTGCTTGCTGAAATAAAGGGGAATTTCATCTCTATATCATGTCAACAGGCGATAAAGGTCACCGCGTCCAATCAGGCCCTGCTGCTGTGCAGAAAAAAACATGTCTGACGACAAAAAAATGAACAAGGTTTGGTCTCCCTGACCTTTTAAAACGGCTGAAATCAAGCACTTTAGGTGCTGAAAATGTGTGCACATGTGGCTGAAGAATCCATCCACACTGAAAGGAAAACCACTGGGCTACAGTGATGTGCTTGGAGAGGGAATCTTTTTGATCCCAGAGATAAATTCCCCAAGAGTATTTGACACAAACAGTCTGCATATGCTCATTGCTTGACCTCTGCTACACGAGCCAACTCATGCCAAGAAGGCCTGATGCCTGCTGGGTACTGGTGCATGCTGGGTAAGGTACCTGACAGCACTGTTTGCTTCTCCATCTGACACTCATGACCGGGCATGACTGTAGCAGCTCCTGAGAGAAAGAGAGACAGAGAATGTATAGTAGGAATGAGTAGATGCCGTCTGAGCATTTTCAGGGTCAGGTTTAGAAGGATGTTTCCAGTTTCAGATATGGAGAGGCAGCAAAAATGAGCCTGAGTCGGACTGAACAAAGCTAGGTTTGTGTGAGAGAGCCAGAGGCAGAGAGAGAGAGCCAGCTCACAGTCCCAATCATCCCCCTCAAATATCCCCCACGATGACAGAGAGGCACCCACACAGGTGCTGAGAGAGAGCGAGCGAGCGAGCGAGAGAGGTCGGGGGGATTTTCTCCTTCCTTATGAAAAGAGAGAGAGAGACAGAGAATGCTCCTATTTGTTAATCGGACTGCAGGAAATGTAAACAAATACCTCTAGTTCCTTTAGGGCATCACGCAGCTTCTCCGGGCGACGGTTACTAAGGAACCACGGATAACCCCGACCTGAGTGATGGAAAGAGAGGGAGAGGACGCAGGTATGAAATGCAACGTCATCAGAGGCAATAAAAGACAGCCAAAAGAATGTGTTTTTGTGTTTGTAAGAGCGAAGAGGATTGACCCTGAAATACAGCTCCACCTGAGGTCACCCTACAAATGAATCTGAGCTGACAGCTCAGGAATTAAATCCACTCATTTCCATCCTGATGATGATTTGGGTACAAACACATGGGATGCATACAAACAGGAATGAACAGGAAAATAAATGATTGTTAAAAAAGTGAAGAAAGTCTCTTCCTTTTTGGCTTCAAGCTGAAAGACCGTTCTAACTAATCATTTCCAAATGTATTTATAGGTTTATGTTATATAAATTTAAATAATAATAATTAATAATAAGGTATATTTAACATTAATATATAATAAGTAAAAATATATTATGGTGACTTTATATATTTTAATAATTCCAATTTTAGCAACATTGTTGAAACTTATTTTTAAACATTTTGTGCATATTTATATACATTTAAAAATAATTGTAATAAAATAAGCTCATTTAAAGTGAGTTTTTAAAAAAAAAAGAAAGTAAAGGGAGAAAAAAAATCTCAGTTGGATTCAAGTTTTATGCAATTATTTTTAAGATATATATATCTCGTCGCCTTAGAATTATAATTATGCATTCTGAGCACTTTTGAGATATTGCTCTTCAAAGTTTTTGCATTCCATAGACTTCTATAGATAGAAGCGTATCTGTGATAGAAGAGTAAACATCACATAATGTAAATAAGTTATTTTATATATATATAAAAGGTATAAGGTATATATATATATATATATATAAGGTATATTTAACATTAACATATAGTATATAATAATATTTTATGGTGGCTTTATATATTTTAAGACTTAATTAATATTAATAATTCCAATTATATTAACATTGTTAAAATGTATATTTACGTGAGTTTTAAAAACTAAAAAAAGTAAAGGGAAAAAAAAAAAAAAAAATCACATTTGGATTCAAGTTTTATGCCGAATCTAGTCTTTTTTTAAAGCAAACTCTACATTGTTCTGTATTTTTTCTACATAAAACTCCACACTTAACATTTTCCCTGAATCTACAATGCAAAGTGTAGTTAATAAACTTCCTCTTTCTTTAATGTTTAAAACATTTCTCAATTTTCATTAGCTAAGATATTTTTTTTCATGATTTCTCTCATGTTGTAGACAGAAAGGATTTAAAAGCGAAATATTAACTAATAGCGCAACAGAGGCTAAATTCAGTGTAACGTCGCAGTCTCATTCAATCAGCGCTCCCTGAGTTAGCACAGTCACCCGAGGGGAGAACTCAAAGTTACCATAACATATTAAACACATTAAATACGCCACTCCAAAATGCCTCGTTCCGCTCACAAAGCCCCCCAAATTTCCGCTTAGATCTCAGTCCCTGTTTCCCTCTGGAGCAAACCAGCGAAGGGAGAAAAAAAGAGAAAGAAACGTTAATAGAATTCTCGGCTGAGTTCAATCTGTGAGTATGCGTTTGCATTTATGCATTAATACGTTCATCCGGGACAGGGACCCACGGAAATGGAGGAGGTCTGTTATTTGTTTTCTTAAAGATTCCGCAATCAAATCCAATCAGGTTTTTTTTATTATTATTTCTACACCATTAAGAAACGTCTCCTGCCTTTTAGGAGTAAGAGGATGCAGAAATAAATGAATGCAAATGAAGGAGAGAGGGTGGGAGACGAGCAGGATGGGGGCGAGAGGGGGACGGGTCTGTGTCTCCTGATAAGGGTGTTTGTGTTTCTCTCGAGGGCGACGGGAGTTACCCCACCAGCAGGGTGAGCGGGTAGGAGGTAACTGGGCATTACAGTGGGAAGACACTGGCCATACTGCCAGTGAACATCTGACAACATCATAACTCAACTCCTATAATAAACTACATTAAAAGGGACAGAATGAAGCTGTACTTGTTGTAAAACAAATACAAAAACCAAAAAGCAAAGAAAAATGCTGCAATGGTTAAATGTGAAGCTGAAAGGAATGGCCCAGTCAAAAAATTAAACAAAAGCACCAAAAAAAAAAAAAAAACATGTTGCAACTTTATAACATGTTTTGCTGTTGAAGAGTTAGAAAATTTCTATAAATTCACAATTCCTGTGCAAAAGCTTGATAAATCACCATCGAATTGTCCATCAACGTGACTTTTTTTCATTCCATTCTTCATCATTAATGTTGCGTCATGCTCATGAGGGTTAAAGAAGTGGAGGGAAAATGGAGTGATGTTTAATATTTGTCAGATTTGCACTAATGGGGCACTTCATTTCCCAAGCATCTGAAGCACAATTTAAATTAGGAACGGAATGAGTGTTGCTTCAGTAACATGCAAACCAATGTTCTTAAATAATGAGCTAATATGATCATTGACACGAAGGTTAATTGTTTGATGATGGATTACTTACTGTCTGCAAACTGCTGTTTCTCATTGTAGTAATGCTGATCTGTAGAAGCGGCTGCACAGTGAAAACACAGAAGAAAAAAAATAATTTTTATGATTTTTAAAATCTTTAGATAGGATGCGAAACGTAGGTGTTTTGTCCCTGAGGAAAAAGCAAACTCAATTAAAAGACACTTTTCACATGCTAACCAGTTTACTTCGTCTATAATAGCAATACCCAACAATGAAAACTCATGAAATCAAGCATTGCATTTATAGCTTTCTGTGATGGAAATGACATTTTAAATATTTTTGTAATAAAAAGCAGACAGCTTTGTCCTGCTAATGCCAATTTTTATAACTGAAATACTAAATTACACACAATTAAATAATGTTTTCATACTTTTTGCATAATTTGACAAAATAACACCATTACTGGAAACAATACACAATTAAAGTACTGTTAAATCACATTTTCCTTAATAGCTGTTTATTGCTCTCAACGGACACTTTTGTCTACTTGGTAACCAAGAACACACGTTTTTAATAAAACTTCAGTGGCAGAACAGTTTGTTATGATGAAAATTATATAATAATTGCAGGACAGTTGTAATATCTGCAAAACTAAATTTGAGATAAATCATTTTCACACAATATTAAAATCGTGTGTGTGTGTATTTCACTCTTTGTTTAGATTATTACAGAGTTTAACATGTAATAATATATTTTACTATGAATTTTCATTCGTTTAAGACTGAAAGTCTGTCTCTGGGTTAGGTTAAAACTATAAAATTTATAAATAAAAATAAAAAATATTTGAAAAGTAGCAAAACAAATGATGTAACCTTCAAATATATATATATATATATATATATATATATATATATATATATATAATTCAATCTCTGGCATATATGGGCACTTTTATAGCAACACCTGTGTGTGTAAACACACCCTCAAGTGTCTTTCACAGCATATGGTCACTCAGTTGTCATCTCGCTCCAATGTGTGTGTTTGTCAGAAAGAGAAAAACACTGACTCATACAGTGAGAGGGACAGGTATGCCGACAGACGGAAATGACTGAGGGCAAGACCAAACTCCTGCTTTGTCAGCACGCTCTCTCTCCACTGTGCTATAGTACCATACCTTAAGCCCCATCTCACCCCAGAGTCCCAGATCTCCAGCCCTCAGCGGCCCAGCCAGACGGCCCCCTTCCCTGCCTTGCTCTACAGGAGCACTGCCTCTCTCTGCTGGAGGCCTGGACCTGCTGGACAGCTCCAGGATTACTGCTGCTAATCAGATAAGGGCCATTCTGCCCCTGCCTGCCCCAGACACACACATCTGCTACGGGATAGAGGGGTGGAAAGAGCCCCCTTCCTCATGGAAGCATGGGTCTCCTTCGCCCTCTGCTGGAGGCCGTGAGAAATAGCAGGTACCACAACCAAACACAAACTCAATTTCTGAAAACATTCAAATTTATAGTGTGGCTCTATAATGTATAAATGACCCACTACATCATAAAGTCATAAATCAGTTGAGTTATTAATTATAAATCAATTGTTATAATGTAATGATTTCATTATGATACAGAAATCATCACTCAAAAACTCACCATATAATTTTTTTAAATGATGTTTGTGCTGTTTTTACAGATTTAACATTAAGACTTTGATCTTTATTACTAATAAACAGTAGGTATGGTAAATAAACCAACACTGCATTATTGTATTCCCCCTCAATTCTTGATTTTTCAAATCAATGAGACTTTAACCATCTGAAAGTCTTTATAACATGAAAGCATTTGTGTTTTTTCAGATAATAAGACTTTATCATAGATAAAACAACAGAACAAACAAAACCTTTCAAGTCTCAAGTCTGAAGTATTAAAAATGAATAACATAATTTTGTTATTGTTTAAATCAATAAGCTTTTCAGGTTTTAGAGCCGGCTGTGTCCTCTCATGAGGGGTCTGGATTATTAAATGTTTAATCTGCGACATGTTAAGAAACTTCATCAAGAACCTGGTGGCACTTCATTTGCCCAGAAGCATTTAGAGAACATCTGTAACAGTGATGAGCAGGCACACACATGATCTGCAGACTTTTGCTAAGCTTATTTTAGGGGCACATCTTAAAATATTCAAAATATTCAAATGTAGCTGATAGCATTTCATGCTTTTTGGTAGCTGAAAGTATAATTAAATTAAATACCCAATTTTAAAAAATGATAAAAAGGGGCGGGGAGATTTGAAGGACCTTGTGAATGATGGGTGTTACAATTCTGTGGAAATCTGCAGAGTTCTGTGAGTGAAGATTTAATGTGTCAACACCAGTCAAATACACTGAAGTAGGGGTGATCTGACAATATGACAATCTGCAGTCTTTCTAATTTTGAGACGTACTGAGAATATCCAGACTGGACTTTTTTTTGGATCTATTTGCACAATTAAAAAAAAAAACACAGTGTTGCATTAAACAATCAGTGGTCATTAAAACCAAAGTTAAAGTTTAAAACACCGCATCACTGTATGAATTAAATATACATTGTTTCTTATTAAAGTTATAAAGTGATTCATTCAAGAACAGTGAGTGACTTTCTGTCTTTTTTGTTTGTTTGATTAACATTAATGACACAGACAGCAGTTGGTTTATTAGGCTGCTGTCTTTTTAACACCGAATGCATGGATCTAGTATACTGACAAGCATCCGATTTCCTTTCCAGCTGACTGCCTTTATAAATACTTGCCAAGACAGACACATTTGACATATTTTTTGTGTATATTTGACTGTTTATGCACGCACCTGAAACCTCAAATATACTTTGCTCATCAGCTCACGTTAAATAGTTTTCAGATATGTCAGCACGCATGACAAAATACATAATAAAGACACGGGATATTATTTGGCAAGTCACAGTTATCTAGTAAGCAGTTACTGCTGTAGTTTTAACATTTTTATGAAGATGTAAAAGATCATGATCCCTATGATTCACTTTAAAAGTAGATTGTTGACATCTTCAAGATCGATCATGATATAAAATCATCAGAACACCCAACCCTAAAGTGTCATTTAGTGAATTTCAATTAAGAATTCAAGAGAAATTTATATAGAAATACTGTGGTATTTCAGTCTAAGGAAAATGTTTCTGTTTCCTGACTAAGGTCTATACTGAAAATTATAATCAAACATTGAAAATAAAATAAAGGTATTTAAGCCCATTTCCATCACTGAAATAAAAAAATAAAGGTAATTGGGACTTTTTATCTCACAGTTTAGACTTTTTTCTACAAACTTGCAATTCTGACTTTTTTCTCAGAATTTTGAGATCTAAACTTGCAGTTTTGTGAGATATAAACTCCCAATTTTGAGAAGCAAAGTCAGAACTGTAAAATACAAACTCACATTTGCAAGAAAAAGTCAGAATCCCATTATTCTGAGAAAAAAAGTCAGAATTATCGCACAATTCTGATTTTATTTCTTGCAATTGTGAGTTTATATCTCACATTTCTGAGGAAAAAAGTCAGAATTTATATCACGCAATTCAGAAAAATACAAAGAATAATGAGATGTAAAAAAGTCAGAATTGTGAGATTGAAACTTGTAATTATTATTTTTTAAATTTTTTATTCAGTGGCGGAAAGGGGCTTCCATAGAAATGTTGATGATTTAATTATGTATTTAATAAGACACAAGAAGATGCATACCTGGTTCTCCTTTTTCATAGAGTTGGTATGTACCAATATCTGTATCTGTGAAAAGGCAAATCAAAAGAGTGAATGAGATATCTTTGTTTCATCCGAATACAAAATGAAACACTGACTTTGTTAGCAAAAAACAGCTAGAATGAGCACTGTCTAATACAAAAAATAAGTGAGGAGGAGTTTTGCACTTTTGGCTGCGGTAGATGAAATTTGATGTCCTTTAAGCAATGTCAAAGGAAACTGGATTTCTAAGAGAGCTTCGAGCACCTGGAATGTTTGACATTGCATTAGATTTACAGTTGGACTCTTCATGGACTGTGCACAAATAAAGATGGACTACATCATTTCCATCCACCCATGCATCTATGTTGATGCATCATTTTTAAAGTTTTTATTCACTTCATTCGCTCACTCTCTCTCTGTCACTCAATAAACAGGTCAGGAGGGCTGGCTACAGGCGATAGAGCTTCAATCACATACAAATACTCGCACACAGATTGCAGAACACAATATAACGCATGTACACAAACATGCATGCATATAATCCACAACAACATGTTATCATGGGATTTTCCAAATAACTGATAACTGGACTCGTCTGTGAGAAAAAGAAAATACAAATTGCTCTTACACACACTTATAAGTACACCAGAACAGCCAAGAAGCAAAATCAAAGGGTGAAGAAGGAACAAACGTGCAAAAAAGGTTACGAAAGGAACAGAGGATGCGAGGATTTTAACAATGAAGCATTATTAAAGAACAAAAGGAACGGCACGACAAATTGAAACGCTGTGCATTACGAAGTATTTATCACAAACTGCCTCTTAAAAGCTATAATTAAGGGAGCCATAAATTTAATTATAGGCCACAGAGCGTCTCTACTAAAAAGACTAACTGCTCTGGTGTAATAATAACCACCATAAGTGTGTGACACAGCAGTTTAACCGGCTCCGAAACAACTAATATTCGTTATTACACTAGACAAAGCCAGACAGAGGCGTACGTGTGCATTTAATGAGGAAAAAAAGAAGACAGAAATGGGGAGATAGAAGGAATATACATACAAGAGGCAACCAAATGTGTGAAAGAGAGACTTTCGGTGTGTTTTAATTACCTGGGACTTGCAGGCTGTTCCTAAAGGACCACAAGTGCAGCTCCGCCAGGCAGAACGACATCTGATCGAACTCAAACAGGAGTCTGTCCAAACAGGGAGAAAGCCAGTGAGAAAGAGGAAGGGCAGAAAAAACAATAGCGGAGATATGCAACAAGAGCCCTGCACTGTGTCTTTCATATCACCACAGAGACATCGGAGAGCGGCAGAGATAGGGAGGATTGTTTTCAGACTATAACTAGTTTTTGGCACCTTTGGTCCACACTAAAAAAAAAAAAAGCAGCGATTTGAGTTCATACACATGCAAAAAAACATTAACTTAAAGGAAATGAAAAAGGATGAATCCACTACAGAGATAAACATATGCATCTCAAGGGTGCTTACTGACACAACATGCTGGCACACACACCAGACTATGACACCACTCACACACTCTCTGTTTTCTTCAAACACACACACACACACTCGCTCCTGCTGTGAGTCTGGGTTTGAGCCAGAGCTCTGTGCCAGGTGTCAGCACAGTGTGGAACACCTCTGCACGTCTCAACAAGGTGAACACACCTCTGTCTCCTCCACACACACACACACACACACACTGTGACAACTCCCTGGACTAGTGCTACAACACTCTTTCTTTCTCAAACAGATGACATTAAAAAAAGATCTGTATATTCATTCCTACACAAACATTATGAGCCAGTCAACTACAGATGGTGTGAAAGCAAGCTGCAGTTTTTTTTCTTATTTTAGGAAGCTTTAGACTCTTTTTTAGGTAGTGGCTGCATCTTATGTCGCATCCATCTTTAAATACTAATTTAGAATAACATTTATGCATTTGGCAGACACTTTTATCTTGGGAGGTATAATATATTGTTACCACATCAGTTCTCGGCTCATATTAGGATTTTTTTAAGCATTGCATTTTACATTGATTATTTAATTGTGCATGCTCATTTTCTCGGTTTTTACATTTAGATTACCTTTGCTATCATCTAATGCTCACTTAAAGTTAATCTTTAAAAACACTAATAATTTAATAACAGAGTTACATGTAATCTTTTGCAAATCTTTTTACATGTAATCTTTTGCAAAATGATCTCATGATAATTTTTCATACTGTACAATATGAACGTTGTGAGCTCTATATTATTTAAATGGAACATTTATGTTACCATCAAAAAGATTTAAAGCAACATAGGGACCTCTCTTAAACTATTTGGAGGTAATGTAATGATTGTATATCGTGTAACCCCATTTTTTCCTGTAGATTTATTTTCCTCTACTTCAAAAATGATCTGGTTTATAAAGTAATGCTGAATATTGTCTATTTAATTATTTCAATAATTGCTCTGTATACAATACTGAGGCAGTTCAGCTGTTTTTGTATGCTTTTAATGTTTTGTTTTTTTTTCTTTTTTATGTACAGATCCATCTTTTTACACTGAGGACAACTGAGGGACTCATATGCGACTATTACAGAAGGTTCAAAGGCTCACTGATGCTCCAGACAGAAACTAAACGCATTAAGAGCTGGGGGTGAAAATGTTTTGAATTTGAATTTCAGGGTACATTTAACTTATTTTGTCTTCTGGGAAACATGTAAGCATCTTCTGTAGCTTCTGAAGGGCAGTACTAAATGAAAAAATGTAGAAAAATGTACACATCTTTATTCTGTTCAAAAGTTTACACCCCTGGCTCAGAATGCATCGTTAATCCTACTGCAGCATCAGTTGTCCTCAGTGTGAATAGATGAAGAATAGATGAATAGAATAGAAGTTGAGGGAGAAAATACGATTGGAGTTTTTCAACATACCCTAACTGTCTTGAGTCAGAATACACAGAGTTCAGGGTGAGAAAGGCAAGAGGAGTGTTTGAGATTAGTATTTAAATTGTATTTTTTTAAATGAAAACAACCAATCGTTACGCTAGATAAGACCCTTCTTCCTTGGCTGGGATCGTTTACGACCGCATTTGGGATCGTTTGAAGTCATATTTAAACTGCCTTTTGGAAGTTCAAAATCGGGGCACCATAGCAGTCCATTATGTGGAGAAAAATGCAGAAATGTTTTCCCCAAAAAATATAATTTTTTTTACGACTGAAGAAAGAAAGACATGAACATCTTGGATGACAAGGGGGTGAGTACATTATATGTGAATCTTTTGGAAGTGAACTTCTCCTTTAACTGTTTGGAACAAACAAGGGACTCATGAACAACTATCACTAAACAAAAAAAACACACTTGTGGATAATTCAGGTAAGAACACAGTATTACGAATTAAGGGGATGTAAACATTTGAACGGAGTCTTTTTTTTTTTTTTTTTAGGAATTTAACTATTATTTTCTCTTGTGGACTATATGAAGAGTTCAGATGCAAAACCAGCTAAATCCATCTGACATCTTTCTTTACAAAATGCATTTTTATCAGGCTTAGATGTATAGGTATCTGGTATTTTAGCGAGTTTGAAGAAAAAGTATTTGATGGACGTATAATATGTGTCAGGAGCATTCACTCAGTATCATTATCTAATTTTTGAGCGAGATGGCTTTTAGCTGGTTTTGCATCTGAACTCTTCATATGTAAACATGTTTTATGGGAAATATCTTATTCAGGACAGTGCTAAATAAACAATAACATGCATTTTGCATGATCCCCCTTATTTTGGTAAAATAATGAACATTTTGCAGATTCTGAAAGGGGGATATAAACCTTTGACCTCAACTCTAGGCCATTTACCAGTGAAATGAATATAATTATGTCTTATAAGTTTCAGATAAAATTTTAATACTGGTACATTCCAACTTCTATCCAAAGGTAAAAAATTTGAGGACGGGGCTTCCACAGCAGTTTTCAAATCCTAAAAGTTAACTGTAAATACTGAATTAAAAGCAATAATTTAACCAGGTAGGTTACAAACAGTATATGACAAAGCTGTATGAAATATCACAAATGTTAAGTAAATTATTTCTTTTTGTATCAAAATAATCACTTTCAGCAATCAGTGATAGAGAATAGGGCATGCTGGAGGCCAGACACAACCCTGCAACACCCATACGAGCAATGTAGTGCATGCGAACTGAAAGCTATGGCGCAGCTTCAGCAGAAACATGGAGTTTGACTGAGACCGAACAACTTTCAAATATCCTTGGTCCAGACGTCTATCCATCCATGTGACCTGTTTGGATGGCTAAAGGTTGCAGAAAAAATTAAATCTAATGTCATATTGAAGGAAGAGCAGCATCTCTGCTTTCTGTCTGTGTCACAGGGTTAGCGCTGAGCATGCCAAGTCTTATCTCGAGGCCTGGGCTAACAGAGGGGGAGAGGGAGAAAGAGAAAGAGAGAGGGGCAAAAAATTCTGCCACTTTTTCGAAATAAATAAATAAATAAAATTTACCACAAACATAAAATAACACTAAACCAAAAAAAAAAAAAAGTGTTGGGAAAACGCTGTCCCCAGCACAGCCTCTTAACAAGTTTACTGACATAAGAGGATTCTTTCATCTTCTCGCTAGCTTTTAGAGCGAGTCAGCTCTTTCTCTCTCTCCCGACAGAAACCCAATTTCTCCACAGAGGGAGAAAGCTTCAATTCACACTTTGAGATGGACAGTCAGGCGGAAGACTCATTTTTGATGACCCTGTCTCAAAACGGCCACGATAAGCTAGAAAATGAGACAGAATTGCATCTTTATTTTTTGACACCGGGGTGACGCAAGGCTGCGATTCCCAGCACAGGCCGCAGAAGCACTTAGAGTGAAACAAAAAGAGACAATTGGTCTCATTGTTCCACCCAAATTAAGACATGAGAACGACCTGAATGGCAAATTAGCGAAACTGCTTATCAAAACACAGCGCACACTCCCTTCCTGGCACTCACCGGAGACACAGCGTTCCCCATGCGCTCGTTCGCAGTGTCAGCGGGCACGTCCCAGAATGCCGCGCTGCAGATGCCACAGTATCGTGAACACAGCAGCGCCGGCCGGCCGTGGCAAGCTGCTGAAGTGGCCGCACATTTGCATGCGTTAATAGGCTTTTATTGTGCTGTGCGCAAGCAAATTAAGAAGCAGTATTTACTGATCTGGGGAAGAACAAAAGAGAGGTCAGCCAGTGGGACAAACACAACCCCTCTACCCCACACACTGAAGCACAGCTTCAATTTGTTCAGCACTGAGTGTTTTTGAAATGGCTTTTTGAGAAATTGTGATTGATTGTTTAATAGACTATCTGAGAGTTCCTAGTAATTGTTTTACTGTTTTGTTTCAGGTGAATGTATGTAGAGAACATCAGTTGTTAGTGGAGAAAGGGACAGTTTTTGTGCAGTGCATGACTGAAATCTGCATTTGCAATTCTGGTTCTCCTTTTTTTTCATGCCGAGGTCATCTCATTGAGACCGGCCAGCTTAGAGGAAAGAGAGAAAAGTGTAAACTTTTTTTTTTTTTAATGTGTGAAAAACACTTAAGTATTCCTTTGAGAAATCTGACAAGTGCATCATCTGCCTGTGACAGGCCTCTTCTTTGTCTATGGTGAGTATATGAGGCAAAGGCAACCCGTTTATGAATAATCCAAAGAAACAAAAATAAATAGTCTATCTTCCTTTTTTTGGGCAGCATTACAAGATCTCCATAAGTAGGCCTGTCACGATAACAACTTTCTGTTGTGTGATATATTGCCCCAGAAATAATTGCAAAAAGCGATATTATTGTCATTTTAAGACCATTTTATGCCACTGAATATATTATCATAACATAAGAGCATAGTAATGCAACAAGGCCTACACACTTTCAAATGACAACAAGCTTTTAATTCTTACAAATATTTCGATCATGGAAATAAAGCATCAAAATACTAGATACCTAAAAAAAAAACCTTTAATAAATAGTAAATAAACATTTTCTAACAACAAGTGCAAAGTTACAATTAGAAGAAAAATATACAAACAACTTGTATGGAGTACAGCTGTACTACAGATTTTTCCATGACTACATGACTACACCATGTACGAGAAGCTGCAAAAGACACATGCAAACCACGGTGACATTAATTTACACTTACGGACAATATATTGCGTCACCAAAAATGACGGAGGTCATGTACTTAAATTGTACGATATGTCGGTATATTGATCCACAAGAGAAGAAATGGTTAAATAAAGTTGTTATTTTTGTTTTCTTTGCACACATAATATTCTCGTAGCTTCATAAAATTATGGTTAAACTACTTATGTCACATGAACTATGTTTACGATGTCCTTACTACCTTTTAGGGCTTTGAATGTGTCAGTTGCGTTTCTGTCTATGGAGAGTCAGAAAGCTCTCCGATTTTATCAAAAATATCTTAACCTGTGTTCTGAAGATGAACGTAGGTCTTACTGGTTTCGAACGACATTATGGTAGGGATGGATCGATACCATCATTTTGGCTTCGGTACAATGCTAGAATGTAATACCTCGGTATCGATACTAAAGTGTTACCATAGGTGACAAATAACCAACCTCAAAAGATAAGTGAATTGAAAACAGTTTCATTAAAAAAAAAAACTAATAATAAAAACAAATTAATTATCTTAATACCTCTGTATCAAACTGTAACAAAAAACCTACAGGCAAATGTTGCTTTACTGTAACATGTTATTCTAACAGTCAAAGTAATATTCAAAATCATGTTATTATTTCTCTCTCTCTCAGATTGTTTTCAGATTTCAGACTCAGATAGCCAAAGAAAAAGCATTAAATACAAATTTCACTCTCTCGTTCTCTCGGCTGCTTCATATTAGCGTTCGGCAGCGCGGCAGAAACATTCCCTTCATATTATTGATACCAAAATTAATATAGCAAAACTCTTGCTTAATTCAAATTCAATTAATATTCAATTGTATGAAATGCAAGTGATAATATTAATATGACCAACACTGGTTCTAGCGTGTCACACACGCACGTTCAAGCTTTCGTTGTTACTGTATCACATCTTATGTATGTGCGTTGATCAGTTGTGAATAAAAGTGAAAAGTAAATCTGAATTTATGAATGATGAATGATGCACTCACTTGTCGTTCTCTTAATTCTCTGAAAAGATCAGGATGGGCAAGCGAAAAATAGCAAGATTTCATGTGTTGCCTCCTGTGGCAGCACATTATTTATAGCAACACTTGCATGTAGGTGCAGTAAGGTCACTTTACATGTATCATCCATTTTGTATGCAAAGTAATGGTATATTTCACTTCTAATGTTCTGTTTATTTATTAATTAATTTTGGGTGCGTTGATGGAGTCTGGGGCCAACATGTTCCCTACCTCCTCTAGCCGTATCTGCCCCTCAGGTGGACGTCTCCAACTGCCTGTCTAAACACTGGCCTGAGCAGAGGAACACAGTCAGTCTACCTAAGATCTGTTCAAAGGAAAGACAGCAGTTGAGACTTTGACCTCGGTCGAACAGCTAAACCAACCAAACGTGCATCACTATAAACAAGTTATGATGTTATAAAGGGCTATTTCTATAAAGATCTGCCCTATAGCTACTTCTTGTTGTGCTATTAGAGTGATCATATTGGAAACTGGATTGTATGTGGACAGCATTTCCATCGCTGACCAACTCCAAATGAGCTTTCATTTATCAGAAACCAGTCCCAATGTGTCTTGGGTATATGTACACTTGGGTTTTAATATAGTCAAGTGCGATACAATCACTGAAAAACCATGTTATTGCCAGATGTTAAGGAAGCTATGAAAAGCACTGTGCACTTGTATGTTTGCCGTAAGTCTCTAAATTACACATTAGATTTGTCAAAGCATGTGAACATTAAAGTCAAACAGTACTGAGAATGTTTTACAACAAGGACAGGGAGCATCTGGCCCTGCGGTCCTGCTCAGATTTAAAAGGCAACATAATTAAATCCCTGGGAAAACGAATCTTTATCAAAGTCTTATCGGTGCTCTCTCGCTCTCTTTCTCTCTCTCACACACACACATTCACATTAATATTCAACCTGAGCAAAGGATGAGTCCATCAGGCAATCTTTCTGTTTGCCCAGTGGTCGACCCCAAAGAGACGTTGTTCCTCTTTTCGCTTATTTAATCAGGCCCAGATTAAATTTATCATTCCTCATTTATGGCACTCTCGCTTTAACTGTACCTTTAGTTCTGCCCTTCATAGTCAATTATCACCCACACCGCCAGCCTTCGATTTATTTAATGCAATCAAGCAACTCTACATTTTTTATTCTATTTCATTTGACTTTTTCAAAGCAACAGGACCTTAGCGACGTACGAGAACACAGGGCAAATTGAATAATAAAAAATGTCAGAAGAAATTAAAAAGGTCAGACCGGTGAATTCACGTGCAGAGCACAGATAACCACCGCAGAGTTTAGCTGACTGCAGAGGAAAGACAGAAAGAAAATCATCAGCGAGTGATTGACCCCTGGCGACCCTGCGCCCCTATTCAGGGTCGTAACGGAGAGTGAAGAGAGATGCACCTGCTGATTTCAGGAGATGAGTGAGCGAAAAGCAGACGTGTCCTCTCTTGACTTTCTCTCTCTCTCTCTCTCTCTCTCTCTCACACTTCAAAACTCTCTTCAGTCACAGACACAAGTAAAAGTGTCCCATCTAACCTGGACTGACAGCTGAAATTACAGACAACGGAAACTGCCACAGGTGAAGAACTGCAGCCCCCTAAACACCCCTCAAAAAGGCATTTTAATTTCATCTTAACCCTTCACCTCTCACTTTTCCTCTTGCAGAAATCATAACAACCTTTTCCTGACACTTGCTGTGTTTTTAGGACACGTTATTAGGTTTCACATACCACATGCATACACAGCAGGCTTATGCTGTGCTTTTAGCACTGACAACGTTTGTCTATCTACCTTATTTTTCCCAAAAGACTGGGCGGGGCCATTTGTAAATTTTATGGGTCTGGCTTCCGGTCTCATCCATGTTCAGCTATTTTTAGCTGTACAAATACTGTGCAAATTGGTGTGTCTAACCATATTATTTTAATGTATTATCTTAATTATGAACACACTGGTTTGCAGTGCAAACAGTTTTACTGTTTACCGCACGTTGTCATTTTCATATAGCAACTAATGAACCGAAAGTCTCGCCCATAGGCAAGATAATGTGGATAGTAGTGTTGAGCGATATGCTCCATAGTCATATCGCCCTATTGTTAGCCTGTGAGACTGCCGATGAGTAATATTATCAATCTAATTTATTATTTACTTAGATTCATAGCCGGAGAGTATTATAATCTACACATTATACATTTTAAGTCAAGTAGCATATGGATGATATGTCATAAAATATTTGTTATTTTAATATTACTGAATCAGCATTTAACATGATAATTTAATAAAAACATTGTAAGTTATTAATTATAATGATTACATTTCCTCAGTCATTCAAACAGCAGCTACAGAAAATGAGCAAAGAACATTTACATTATTAAATAATCAAAAAATATCAAAATTGTAAAAGGTGTGCATTATACTTGACATCTACATGAACATTTTATAGTTGGTTTCATTCTCCTGAAATGCTATTGAGCTTTAAATTGGCATATTTTGCATTTGAGCCCATTTGGTAGAGAAAAAAAGATTTACATATTATTTTAATAAATATTAAAAATCTAAAAGTTCATACTTGAAAAATCATACTTGACACCTAGATGAACATTTTATAGTTAGTTTTGTGACTGTAAGTGATTCTCCTCAGATGCTATTGAGCTTTAAATGATGGCCTATTTTTAATTTGAGCCCATTCAGTAGTGAAATAATTGCATTTTTTCAATATGATTTACGGATTATTTTAATAAATATCAAAAATTTGAAAGGTAGTTGAAATCTAGATGAACATGTTATAGTTAGTTTTATGACTGTAAGTGATTCTCCTCAAATGCTAGTGAAGTTAGAAAAGTGTATACCAATACCGTATGTAACTTTAGAGACAGTCCCTAAATTTGCTTATATAAAAATCATATATTAAAATTATAAATATAATATAATTCTATGGAACTTCTTTTTGTGTTGACTACATTTCAGCATTACCACCTCTGTTTTACCTTTCTCTCTCTCCTTTGTATCTCAACCTGAAGCTACTGAAGTGAAAATATAAAACAGTACGACCAAAAGAAAACAGAAATGGCAGCAGCTCTTATCAGAGTCCTCTAGGGCACAGCCTAGCCACGGCCATCAGCATTAACATTAAAGAGACACAAAACAATGGAAAACACTTTGGGAGAGAGAAACGAAAAGGGGAACGGGGAAGTCAAACATACAAGTAGATGTGCTGACAAAATGGTGTCACAGATTACAGAAGGGCATGATGGGATACTGGAGGATGCCCAAGAGTGCTGTAGGGAGGGTGATAAGACGGGAGAATGAAGATGATGTGGAGAGAGAGGGGAAGTGATCTCCATAAGAGTGATAAGTAGCCCAATAAACAGAGAGGAAGAGAACGAGAGAGAAAGCAAAAGGGTGGGAGTCTGTCATAACATTCAAAAGACAGTCTGACTGGAACAATAAACTCTAGGAAAAGCTTGCTAAACCAGCTTTTGGTTTCTTGTTGGTCATTTATGGTTACAAGCTGCTCTAGATGGCTGATCACTTTCACTATGAGCAGGTTGGACCAAGTTCTGCTGCACAGATATTTTCGCTTCTTTCTACATCGCTGCAAAAGTACCCACTCAATGACGACCCAGTGTTTACAAAGTGAACGTCCAAATGAGATCAAATGCTGACCAAACAGCGATGTAAGGCAATTTTGAAGTTGGAGGAGAAAATGAGATTTGAGTTTTTCGACATACCCTAACTGTCATGAACCGGAATATACACAGAACTAGACATGACAAGCATTTGAGGTTAAAAAGTATATAAACTGTATTTTTTATTTTTTTAAGAAAATAACAAATCAGTTCACTAGATAAGACCCTTTTTCCTCGGCTGGGATTGTTTAGAGCCCTTTGATGCTGCATTTAAACTGCATTTTGGAAGTTCAAACTCACAGGCACCACAGAAGTTCACTATTTGGAGAACGGTCCTGAAATGTTTTCCTCAAAAAACACAATTTCTTTACGACTGAAGAAAGAAAGACATGAACATCTTGGATGACATCGGGGTGATGTAAATTATATGTAAATTTTTGTTCTGGAAGTGAACTTCTCCTCTGAGACTGGTAGAGCAACTCAGACCACGAAAAAACAGCTTCATGTTCAAAACAACAGCTTGACCACCTTAAGTTGGTATGATGTGGGTTTTTCTGTCATGCAGTACATTTTTATGTCCCCATCATTTGGGTAATGGCAAAGCTTATTTTCCAGCAGCCATTACTCAAGTCTTCAGTTTCAAATGATCCAATAGAAATCATTCTAATATGCTGACTTTTTTTTTTAATGTTGAGAACAGCTGTGCTCCTTAATATTTTTACAGAAACCATAATACAGCATCTATTTGAAATAGAAATCATTTGTAACATTACGTTTTACTGTCACTTTTGATCAATTTAATGCATCCCTTGTAAATAAAAGTATTATATTCTTTCAAAATAAAAAATCTGACCACAAACTTTTAAATGGTAGTGTAGATTTCCAATAATTTTACTACTATGGTGTGAACAGATTTTCCATTTTCTAGGCTGCACAAACATCTAAAAGAAAAACCGCCAAATATAAATACAGTATAAAAAAATACAGGTGTCCTATTTTGTCCTTTGAGTAATCATAACAAAATCCAAAAATAGTAATTCTTTTTAAACTTAAAAATTCACCTTTCTTCCACCGAGATTTCATAAATATTTCTTTAAACGAAAGTCAAGTTCTTAATGAAAAGATCCTTCAAAAAGTGAAATTTCTGTTTAAAATACAACAATACACATGATAGTTAGTACTAGCAAAGGCATTTTATGTTTTGTGGTATTAGTTGGTTTTCTCACTCCAAAACTTTCTATCCTGTTCAATAAAACGACAGAAATCAGCATTAATTAACATTTTGAAAGATCATACAATCCTGGCTCATATTCTTGGCATTGTGTAAATAACCAAGCAATAATTAATAAAGTTTAATTACTCTGGCCAGAGCATATTTTGAAAGTCTACTATAGCCTTTTACAGAAATACTTGCTTAAATTTACATTTTAAAAAGTACTGCATAACAGGAAAGACCCAGCTGGCTTTCCAAGTAGGGATATTTTAGACATTTCCATTAAAAAGACCTCGACTCAAAAGGCAACACACCAGAAAAACCATATGCAAGCAGAGAAAAGAACTGAATTAGTCTATATATTCCCATCTGTCAGTTGAAATACCATGGCTTCATACAATTTATATTGTATCATATCAGCTCACTCATCTATTTCTTTTCTCTACTTTCTCAGGTCCTCATAACAGGAGAGACAAGTCAAGTGTGACAGACAATATGTGGCTATTGCTACGTAACATGAAGGTGCCATTGAAGAGACACAAGGACAGTGTGGCGCCATGGCACACACACATACACACAGAGCCTGAGTATCTCAGAGAGGCCTCTATTCACATTCAGCAGGCAAATAATAGCGACTGACAGACAAGCAGCTCAAAATGAGGTAAATCTAATACTATTCATGTGAGAAGACATCTACAGTATGTCTGCGCGAGCGCGTGTGTAAGAAGTGTCAATCAGGGCCGTAAATGAAGTTGGCCAGCGTGAGTGACGTGGCCGGGGGGCAGGTCTGTCTGTCTGTCAAACGAGAGGAGAAAGGAATGAACAAGTGTGAAAAACGAGGAGATCCCGACGGGATGAAAAGGAAGAATCTACTCCAATTGCTGTCAGAAAGCAGGAGAGCGAGGCCATCAAGAGTTCAAGAGTTGAAAAGTTCAGACTGAGGAGGAAAAAAGGGTTTGAGACAGAGAAGATCGGCACAAACATGTACAGGAGCTGCCAGCACTCTTAATCTCAAACATGAGTTTGCAGCATTAACCAAGACTAGCCAACTATTTACTAGCCTATCTTTAAGAAGAGGTGGGTTAAAAAGAGGAGGAGAATAGTAAAGAGGGAGGGAGGGAGAGAAAGAAAGCACATGTCAGCAGGTTTGGATTGGATAGAAGGTTTCTGATTCTGTGCCATGCTCTTGTAGAGCTGACCGAGCAGCACACACACACGTGCATACACACAATGCCATCGCCACCAGTCATCTTATCTACTCAGTGCTGCATGGTCATTCTTCCACTTCATTCCTCCCTCTCTCTCCCTCCCTCTTTCACATTCCTTGGAGGTTTTATTACTATAAATAGCTTCAATTACTTGTTTTTACTGTATATTTGATTGAATAAATGTAGCCTTGGTGAGAATTTGGAAGAAATATTGTGTGTGTATGTGCACACATTAGTGGTAGTGATTTTTTTTCTTTCTTTAATTGTAAAGAAATTATGTTTTTTTAAAGAAAACATTTCAGCATTTTTCTCCATATAATGGACTGATGTGGTGCCCCGATTTTGAACTTCCAAAATGCAGTTTAAATGCGGCTTCAAACGATCCCAAATGTGGTTGTAAATGATCCCAGCCGAGAAAGAAGGGTCTTATCTAGAGTAACAATCGGTTATTTTAATAAAAATAACAAAATTTATATACTTTTTAATGTCAAACGCTCGTCTTGTCTTACTCTGCCTGGACTGTTTTTTTCCCGGGTCATGACAGTTAAGGTATGTCGAAAAACTCCCATCTCATGTTCTCCCTCAACTTCAAAATCGTCCCATATTGCTGTTTTACCGTTTTTTAAAGATGTTTGATCTTCTTTGCATGTTTACTTTGCAAAGACTGGGTCAGTACTTCTGCAGTGATGTAGGATGATTTTAAAATGATTTTTGAAGTTGAGAAAATATGATTGGAGTTTTTCGACATACCCTAACTGTCTTGAATCGGAATACACAGAGTTCAGGGAGAGCAAAGCAAGACCAGCGTTTGAGATTAAAAAGTATTTAAATTATATTTTTTTAATGAAAATAACCGATCGTTCCGGTAGATAAGACACTTCTTCCTCGGCTGGGATCGTTTACAACCGCATTTGGGATCTTTTGAAGCCACATTTAAACTGCCTTTTGGAAGTTCAAAATCGGGGCACCATACCATACGTTATATGAAAAAAGAAACTCCTCAAAAAACAATTTCTTTACGACTGAAGAAAGAAAGACATGAACATCTTGGATGACAAGGGGGTGAGTACATTATATGTGAATCTTTGTTTTGGAAGTGGACTTCTCCTTTAAGCATATTGTTATGCCAGTAGGTGGCAACAACTGACATTATAAGTGAGTCGTTGACTCGTTGATTTAGCTTCATTTAAAAAACTGATTAATTCAGAAATATAAAGCCCTGCATCCCAATTTGCATACTATTTGCCCTAAATACTACTTACAATTAGTGATCTTGGATACTACGTAGGGTGGATGATGTGCAAACTGGTTGCAGGTCTTTATGAATAAATTCGGTTGTCACTTCACCCTTTATTCCTTAATCACTTTCTGTACACACATAATTCACTGAAATATGGGAGTGACAACCGCATTCCACAACCACAACTCCCAAAAAATAGAGGTAGTGACAACGCATTTACAGAAATTCTACGCAGTGTGTACATAACCAAACTAAACAACTAGTTGTTAATGACGTATTTAAATGTGCATCATGTATCTTCGTCTGTATGTGAGATGCAAGAAAATAACAGTGAAAGGTGGTTTAACCTTGTTGCCAGATTTTCATATAAAAAAACAACAACAAACATGGACAAGCACAAAAAAACACTAAAACACCCAAATGCTTTATGTTTTATAACAGAAAAAAAAAATATGAGGACATGGCAACACTGCAAGACAGTGCTCACTAAATTATAAATATATATGAAGAGTTCAGATGCAAAAGCCTCTAAATCCATCTGACATATTTCTTTAAAATTAGCATTTCTTTCTGGCTACTTTGTATATGTAAGTACTGGTACTTCTGATTGGGCTGAGGCTGGATTTTAGTGAGTTTGAAGTAAAAGTATTTGATGGCCGTATACTGGTTTTGCATCTGAACTCTTCATATATATATATATATATATGTGTGTGTGTGTGTGTGTGTGTGTGTTTGCATCATTCAACACCCGCAACCTTCTATGATTGCACTTCTGAGAGTTTAAAATTGAATGTCTAGGCTGGCTGTCTTACTAAACACTTAGATAAAAGACAGCTTTGCGTGAGCTTTGATTTGAATTCTTCTATCCCGACAGGCCAGGCGTAACGCGATTCTTGTTAGCATAGCCGTAAACATGGGTGGTAATAACCTGAGACTAAAACACTCACGAGGAGGTCTAAGTACATCTGTAAACGTCATTAGAGCAAAATGATCAGGAGAAAGAGATCCACGAAAAGAACAGAGGAGAGTAAAAAGGGAGCGATGCCTTTTAAGCAGGTGTTTACCCAGAGACTTGGAGCAGAAAGCCAAACAGTGGGGGCGCAAGGCTGGGTCACACTTCTCAGAGCTGAGGAATTTTTTGTCATTTAAGAAATGGCGGGGATCTTTTTTTTGTCTGAATACTGTGGGGGATTTTTTCTGTGACTTTCAAACACAGGCTAGAGTTTGTTTGCGAAATAAATTCTGGTGACCAAAGGTGGGTAAACGTCAACATCAACAAAGGCCAAAACCGCAAGAGCTGCTAAACGACGGGAGAGCAGTTCTAGGAGTCTGTCTATCAGTGTCCAGTGTGGTTGTTGGTGAGACAGGTGCGAGCAAGACAGGTGTCACTGTGTCCGTGTCTTTGTTTTTGTTGTTGGATTTACTTTCTTTAATGTCCCTGCCAGCGTTCATCCCCTGACGTTTTGCGGTTTGGCCCTTTGACAAGGATGCATGGAAGGAGAAGACCTCGGAACGTTGCGAGCCGCCGAAAGGTCAGGAGAATGTTGCGGACTTCACAGCAGCTCATTACGGATAGTCTGCAGGATGCTGTCACAAAAAAATGACAACCTGTCAGTCCAGAAAGGCAAACATTGACATGGTGGCCGCTACACAGCACACACCTGCCCTTCCTCTCCCTCTTTTTCCCCTCACTCTCTTCTTTTCTTCAGGGTGACATCCAGAATGATTGACCTCGTTTAGACCTTTCAGAGTTACTTCTGCATCAGACCACACAGAGGACAAAAATCACAGAGATATTTTTATAAATCTATCGGAAAAAAAAAAAGGTCTTAGTAAATTATTTGCGAATTTTAGTAAAATTTTAAGTAAATCCTACCAAAAAAACATATTATTTTCCCAGTGTAATAACAAATTATATATATTATTATATAATATTTTACAATAATATAATAATTTATGCACCAATTCAAAATAAAAGTTTATGTTAACATACTATATGTGTGTGTACTGTGGATATTTATTATGTATACATAAATGTATATATAAATACACACACATACATGTATATATATTTATATACAATATAAATTATATACAAGTGTTTACATACTATACAATTTTTATTTTTAAATATATACATGTGTATTTATATATACATCAAAAATAGAATAGAATATATGCACCTCTTTGAACACCAAAAAATTTTTTAAAAAATTAAAAATCATGGGACCACACAAAAGACAAAAAGACATTCTATTATATCGCCATCCAACAAATTAGGCAAAAAAAAAAAAAGTATATTTATTTCTAGATTTATATGTATTTAGGCAAACATATAAACATACTTTTGTCATGCAAAAATATATTATATTATATTTTATTATTTATAATTTATAATTTATTATATTATACTGTTTATTATAATCAAAGCATGTCTCATATCATTTCTGCCACTGAAAAGAACTGAGGAAAAACTCATTTTTAAGGAGGTTTTCTAAACGTGCCATTCATCAAACGAAAAGATAGTCCCACCCCAAACTCAGGCCATTGGTGGAGCAAATGTTGCTGTGTCAGGCTGGTCGGAATGTGTAAAAATGGAAAAAAATACCTTTAAATACAGCTTGTTTGATTAGTACCAATGCACAATTTACACAGACTATGCTGACAATCGAAGTATTACTTGTAATGAAATGTTATCTTTTTCTCCAGGTGTTTTTGGCATTCTGGATAAGAGTCTTGCCCTCTCTCTGACCCCTAAAGCTGTCACCGCTGACAGAGACGAGACACAAAGTTATTTTCAATTTAAAATAAAGGTCGGCTTTTTCTGTGTGACCTCTGACCTTTGAGTTTGAGCATCATCATGTGAGTCTGTGAGTGGGTGAGCAAGAACAGAGAGAGAGAGAAGGTGGAACAGGAATGCTGGGCTGAACTGGCAATGCCGAATTCCTCGGCACCTGGAGGAGCTCCATCTGACAAGCAGCCGGAGTGATCAGCCATGCATGCACAAAACACACCCACCCAAGTGCCCCTCTACAAACACAATGACTTTGATTCTAATGGGATGCCCACTCAATGTTAAACCTATCACACACACACTCCTTGCTATTCTATCCATGGATCCTGCATGTTGTATTTGACTGATGATAGTCAACACATACACATGTTTCCCCTCTTCCTCTTTATATGGGGAAATCCTCAAATGCAGGCAGTTGGCCGCAGGTAAGTGGACACAATAGTGGGGAAGTGCATTGCTGTGTCAAGCCCTGTCTTGTCAGATCCTATATCAGCTTACCCAAGCAGGGGCCCGCAGGGCCGGGACCAGAGCTCTGTTTTTTCAGTGGCGGTTAAAGTATTAAAATGGTTCTGAGAGCTCTCGGATTTCAGACATCATATCTCCTGACAAACTAAACGAGGCGGTCCTCACCAATCAGTTGTGTGACTAAGAGCCAGTGCTTGTGACACGGACTGAGTCTTACTTGAGAATGTGTCAAGCCTCTGCTGCAAATTACAGCATTCTGATGGCCTAAAATGCTTCTATTGAGACCAATTTTTTTTTTCCAAAGAACAGTATAATTGCTAATGTCTGTAAGTTTCGTAGTGATGCCACAAAACTATTTATTCCCAGGAAACAACTGCAGAGTGCAGAGTGTCCTTTTTCCTAGTAATTATATCTAAACATCTTAATTATATCTAAACATCTTAAAACAAGGTAAATTTGTCTGACAAGTAATACTGACGTCAGTTTTTTCTTTTTATTTACATAACCATATAATTTAAACATTTTTTTAATATTTTTGTAAGAAGTCTCTTATGCTTACACGGCTGCATTGTTTTAAAACCAAAATACAATAAAAACAGTAATATAAGTGTGCGCGATATGACCAAAATCTTATATCATGATATGTGTAATTTTACTTCATGGTAACAATCTAAATCACAATATAGTTATTTTTGCTTTAAATAAGGTCTTTGCAATATAATTTTTTGATACTATCGAAATTTTATAATTCTTGTCACCAGTGTCAATATTACCAAAAAAAATAATACTGGTAATAAATAAATAAATTAAGCTCATTGAAGACAAGTAAAATGTCAGCGATTAAATAAGAATAAGAAACTAATGACAAGAAACAGGATAAGAAAAAGTAGAACAAATAAATAAGAAATGCTACATTCATTGTATAAAGTAATCAAGTGTATAAAAACACTGCATGTTCTTTACTGTGTAAATTAAATTTATATTTCTTCTTATTAAAGTTATTTAGCCAAGAGCAATTAGTGATTTTCTTTTTTGTTGTTGTTTGATTAACATGAATTACAAACAGCAGGAATATCAGACTGCTGTTACTTTAAGAGCTGCCCGGATCCTATAAACTGTTACACATGTTTTCTTTCTCAGCTGTTTGTTTTCACTTAAAGAGCAGGCCATATGGGTTTTTGAAAAAAAATATTTTTTGCAGTTTGTAACAGATATCCCTAAATGTAAACAGTCTAAAAAGTTGTTAATCAAAAGTGCATGATAAATAAAGATACTGTCTCTTAAACGAAAGAGTTGATTCTGAATCACCTTAACGAGTCATCATATTTTCGAATCTTCCGCCTGTTACTGATCTATGTCACTAGGTAACATATTAGCATAATCATAATAATAATGACTCTAATATTTAATGTATATTCTGAGAAAATTACAATGTTTTCTGACCTTAGATGCATTTAAACCTGTTGTAGGGGACTTCAGCACATTATTAGGACACTTTAAAATACCATATGACCTGCTCTTTATGACCTAAATTACTGTTTACATGGATACTTGCAAAGACGGGCATTTTAAGACATACATACACTCTTAAAAATAAAGGTGCTTTACGATGCCAAAGAAGAACCTTTTTTATTTCAATGGTTCTATAAAGAACCTTTAATGTCTGAAGAACCTTTCTGTTTCATAAATAAAAAAATAAATGAAAATATAAAAAAATTTGAGCAGACATTACCCCAGTCTTCAGTGTCACATGATCCATCAGAAATCACTCTGATATGCTGATTTCATTATTATTTGCTACTTAATATTTTTGTGGAAATCTAGATCTAATAAAATCTAGATCTAATAAAAACTTCAGAATTTTGATTAATAGACAGCATTTTTTAAAATATAATCAATTTAATGCATCCTTGCAGAATAAAAGTATTAATTTTCTTTTTGAACA
Organism: Labeo catla; assembly: GCA_012976165.1. NCBI lineage: Eukaryota > Metazoa > Chordata > Actinopteri > Cypriniformes > Cyprinidae > Labeo > Labeo catla. The sequence goes on from VONZ01001920.1 coordinate 68,730, forward strand.
GTGTGTGACGAAAATTAAGTTTCATGTAAAACATAATATTTTCAATACACACATAAAAGTCATGCCAAAAGTAGTTATTCATCAGATTTGTGGTTTTGTGATTGGTTAAAATTTTGTCATGGTAAGTCAAATCCTTACGAAAAATAAATCCCTCAAGCATTATGTTACTTTTCAAGGTCTGGTTTAAGAGTTTCCACAAAGGCAAACAGACCATTGTGCTGTAGCTTAAACCTATCAATTCCCATACAGCCAGGCACTGTCTATGCAAACACATAAAGACCTATTTAAACAAAAAAAGAGCCGTTTGAGCTGAACATTTCAACACTGCAAAATCAGTATATACTTCGATGACTATATTTTTTAGCACTTAAAGAGGGACAACGTGACAAGCAAACACATATGACTAAAAGTGTCTGAACTATTTGTACTTGACTATCATGTACCTTTTTTGTCTGACAAATGACACTGGACTCCCAAACCACATACACACCTGCATACACGCAAGCGTGCTTTTTTGGAGCACCCGACTACCCCGTCAGTCCAAACAGGAGGCTTGCTGGCATGACAATGCTATCCCAGCTAACATCTGTACGATAACTTAGGGTGCGACAACTACAGGCCAAATCCCTACACAGACTGAGAGAGACATGAACAGAAAAACAAACCTTAAACTCAGGAGCTAGTCCAGGATGCTCACTGTCTCTCTGTTTCTCCATTTCTCATCATTGTGCAAGAGAGTGTGAAGGCCAGGACTGCCCATCCAGTTTAAGGGATTTGAATTAATGCAACATGTTTTGATTGCTGGACAGCTATAATCAAACACAAAGGCCGACTTGAACAGCACTCTGATCCCCAAGGAAATGATTCACTCTTTAGATGAGTGCAGTGGATGTGTAGGACTATAAGAAGAGCATTGTTGAAGCAAGCAACAAAACAACAACAACAAAAAAGGAGCCAACACAACATTGATGTGGGTCATGTGTGGCCCATCAGCACCCTCCACTGCAATGAAGAGGGAACTACAATATTCGAGATTCATTTCGTCAAATGCCAGTTCACCAGTCTTATGAATTAATCACAATGTGATCCAGATGAAAACATATTATTATATATCATTATTAAAATATACAACAGATATTGAAATTGTTTGAATAATTACTAAAAATTGTCATATAGTGGAACTAACATTTAAGATGTCAATTACCTTTTTTTAATTAAAAAATAAACATTTTAGGCTAAAATTAACATATGTGACCCAGGATCACAAAACCATTCAAAGCAGCACAGGTATACTTGTAGCAATTGCCAAAAATACATTGTATAGGTCAAAATTATCTTTCTTTTTTTTTTTTCTTTAAATGCCAAAAACCATTAGGATATTACGTAAAGATTATGTTCCAAGAAGATATTTTTGTACATTTCCTACCATAAATATACCAAAACTTAAATGATTAGTAATATTTGATTAGTAATATGCATTGCTAAGAACTTCATTTGTACAAATTTAAAGGTGATTTTTCTAATAGTTGTATTTTGGCCAACTACTTTCCTATCCTAACAAACCATACATCAATGAAAATTTATTTAGCTTTCAGATTATGTATAAAAGCATATGATTGCCTTTGTGGACCTGGGTCACATATGTTTCAGATAGAGTGCACATTTAGGGTAATTTAAAAAGTGTCAATTCGCGGAATTGTATTTACATTCGCTCAAACTGCATCAGATGTGCATACACGCTATTTTGTGCATTGTTGAGCCTTGTGACCAATCGAACGCGTTTCAGGTGAATTTAGGAATGCACCGGCCAATCAGAGGCGCTTAGATTAGTCAGCGTTAAAAACGCGCCAATCAAAGGAGCTTAGATTAGTCAGCGCTGAAAATGCCTGAGCTGTGTTGATTTGCGCACGATCGCGAATTTCCTCATCATAAACAACACAGTGCATATACGATGTAAATAAAATATTAATTTCGTAGCTTTAGTAATCATAACTGGAGTTTTTGCATAATTTGTGCAGAGACTAACCGTGTTTGTCTCTGAAGCCAAAATGTGACGTTCCCAAAACGAAACAAAGACGTTTTATTGTTTTCTATATCTATATTAATAATCATTATAATATAAAGAGCAAAAGTCTACAATAATTATTTTTGTCATAATATTGCAGCCCTATGAGCACCAATGATGTATGATTTAGATACAATTTTAAACAGTCTATTGTTAATAAGTAATTTAAGTAATTTAAGTATTTCACACTAACTGACAACGTTTTTTAATAATAAGGAGATTACAAAAATTGCCTCACAAATGCAAAAAATGCCCCTTAATGCAAAAGTTGATTTCTGACCTTGACACACATATATAAACAAAACTTAATAATATAACAAACTACATGTACATGTATCATATACTGCATGTAAAGAATATTTTAATCATTGTATTATATTTTATCTCATTTCATTTTACATTATTGTTGCGTAAGAAACATATGTACCCTTACGCTAAGGAAAAGGCAAATTACATGGGCTGTCAAATTAAGTTACACCAATATCTCAGCTCTTTGATTTCAAAATGGATTTTATGGCGTGTTTACGAGACACGGGAAAGGAAAGACGGGGTGATTGACAGGTGGAGGGCGGGGCTGCTTTATAAGCAGGTGAAGTGTGTGCTTCACTTTGATCAGCGCGTGCGTGTGTGTGTGGCTGCCAGGCATGGGAAAGTTTAAGGCTGACAGAGTGTGTAGTTGACAGGCATGGGGAAGTCTGAGGTTGAAAAAGCATTCTTGAGTAAATACTCCTGAGGGCTTTGTTGTTTGAAGCTAAATCAAAGAGCACTTAGAATGATCACGAGCCAGAAGAACCCAGCTGTACATTTGTGAAACAATGTGACAACTTGAAATCTGCCTGTCTTTAAAACCCCTACAGGAGGAGAAACTAAATAACACTCACTCAATTGCTTTAAGTCAGGTTTCAAGGGCTTGGAACTACATGTAGTGCCTTCAAAAGTCCAAACAAGTGCAGGTTAAAAATGAAAGCAGTTCAAATGAAACCATTCACTGATTTGTGGAATATAAATGTTCAAACTTTTTTAGTTGCTTCTTGTTTATTATTTGCTTGTTATTGCAATTCCGTTAAAAAAAAAACTAGTGCTACACTGACACCTAATGTTCATAAGGCAGTACTGCAGTTTAAACTTTAGGCATCTAAAATCATGCCAAGATATAAGCTCATGAGAATGCAAGTAAACATCTAAAGGATGGACATTACCGTTCTCACGTAACCCCATTGAGAGAAGGCATTTAATCAAGATGGATTTTGCTAACAGACTATGGAAAAGACATAATAGTAGTCTGGTAAAAGGTTGTGGTGAGTGGCTGACAGTACCAGACCACCATCAGATACAACTGCCTTTGAATAAAGCAGATCACTGTGATAGAGATTATAAAAAGGATTTATAATCACAAAAATAAGGGTATGCAAATCTTAATCCAATCAACGTGGATTATAAAACGTCTATGTACACATAATACTTGGCACTTTCATAGTGCTATAGTGCCAGTTCTGTCATTTCTGCTATGGGAGAATAACAGTGGTTTCAGTTAAAAACAAAACAAACACCAACATCTGTGGAGCAGTGATACCACAATACAATGAAATTACATGCCATGACCTAGGGCCGCACAATTGTGTGCACTTCTTTCCATAGGTTATCTTAAGGGGTTTTTCCATTGTTTTACTTTTAGTTTTGGCATAACATTATAATAATAGAATCACAATTTCAATTTCAGGGAATAATCGACAATTATGTTTTTTATCCTAATCGTGCAGCCCTACCATAACCTTGCTGAATTCAACTGTAATAGGTAAAAACAGCACTGCACTGAGGAAAAATATAGCTACAGATATTAGAAAAATGCAGCCAAAAATAGCCCATAGTTTTCTTTCATGTTTTACGTAGACTAACATTCAAAGGTTTCGGATCGATAACATTTTTCTTTTTTTTTTTTAAGGCCCAAGCACCAATGGTATTGGAATTGCTCAGATTCTCCAAAGTGAATCGCATTTTTGAAATCTCATGTAACTGCACACACGCCAAAAGTGGTGAACATTTATGTCTGATATGGGTTTCAGAAGTGGGATGTCAAAATAGCTTGATAGCGCCAGCTATAAAATTTCAACGAAGTGCCCCTCGAGCTGTGTTACACATACATGTACGAAATTCGTTAGACACACATAACACACCAACACCTATAAAAAAAAAAGTCCCCCGGAACAATGTCCGAAAACCCAACAGGAAGTCTGTTATTTTGAATTTTCTCAGCAAGTTTTGTGCTGTTTTCGCCATTTTCAGGTGTAGATTTAAACAGACCAACGCCAAATTTGGTGAGTTTAATCTAAAGCCCTTTGTGACATTAAATTGAGAAGATCTTGAGTTTTCGCTAAATGGGCATGTCTGTGGCGCCCTGACAGACTTTGATTTTTCACCATGAAAAAGGAAGTTGTTATAATTCAGGCATACAATGTCTGATCCGCACCAAAATTCACATTTCTGATATTCAGTTATAGCCATAGCGCCACCTACTGGCAACAGGAAGTGGCATGTTTTACGCTGTAACAAACTCCTCATAGAGATTTAATGATATCAATATTATATGTGGTCAGTCTACTCTAAAGGCCTTTGTAATGTTAAATTGCGAAGATCTTGAGTTTTCATTAAAGGGTGTATCCGTGGTCGCCTGACAAAGTTCAGTGTTTCGCCATGGGAATAGAAGGTGTTGTAGCTCAGCCATACAATGTCCAATCTGCCCCAAACCTTTCAACACACTTGTTCACTAAGAGTCCTGGCTTGAAGACATCTAATGGCCTTTATTCGGTTATAATCATAGCACCACCTGTTGACAACAGGATACATCATGCTTTGCACTAACCCAAACATACCATGTTAAATCTGCACCACACTTTACATGTTTTATAAAAGTGCTGGCCTTAAGACATCTACATGCCAATATCCAGTTATAGTCATAATGCCACCACCTGGTAGCAGGAAGTTTGGCACCTTTAAATGACTTTGACATATTCCTTCTATATTTAACACTTTAAATGCATATTGACCTCTGTTCGCTGTTTTCCTAAAGCCAGTCCGGGTGCAAGGGCCCTTTCAACGCTGCTTGCAGCTTTATTTTTCTTTTTTTTAATGTCTTCTATGCACACCAAGGCTGCATGTATTTGATTAAAAGTACAGTAAATACAGCAAAACTCTGTGTCACATGGTATTTCAGAAATCATATTATGCTGAGCTGATCAAGAAACATTTATTATCAATGCAAAAATATCAGTAGTTGGTCTGACCTCAGGTTATAAGAAAGAGTTTACACCCTCTCAAATAAACCCACTATATTTTTCCTCCTTCACCCTGTTCTTAGCTCACTCAGGCACTGAAATGATAACATATCCCACAGTGCATCTCTTTATTCAAGGCATAGTTGGATGAGGTCACAGAGTGCAGATGTTCTTAAATCCCTCACGTATTGTTTTGATTTTCCCCTTTCTGCACAGACCATAAATATCCTCATGTCACCAGGTACAGCGTGTGCATTAGACACAATAACAAACATTCCCACTGACATGACAAGAACAATGCAGGTTCGCAAAATCTGTGAAAAACAGCACATTTAAAAAAAAATGGCACAAACCAGTTAAAGTCAATAGAGCATGAGTTGATAGAGGTGCAGTGAATCAGGAATAGCATCTGAAACATGACAGCTGAGATATGACTTTTTAATCCATGAAGAGATGCCTGAAATCAGTCAACTTATTATTTATCTGAACTAAGAGTACTGAATAACCTTTGGCTCTCTCGCAACTGCTTGATAATAATTATTGTTTTATACAAATAAAAGTCCCCTGCTATTTATGAGGTGCAAAACAAATATACAGGCAGTCGATCAGACTGTTGCTTCATCTGTTATTAATCATTTAATTTGACTGATTATAGTTTTATTTTCAATAGTTTGACATGGAAAGAGTTGACTAATGTCTAGCACAGATTAAGAAACGGGGGCCTGTTGAAGCAGGTCTGGATTATTCTAGAATTTCAGTCTTCAACGTGTGCAATCTGATACTGCGCTATTAAAATATTTCAAAACTGTATTTACTGGTGTGACAATCCTGTCATGGTTAAGAGCAAAGGTTATGTGATTTAAAGGTTAAATAGATTTTCTAAAGAGGTCTGATACGTAAATAGCAAAATGGAACAACAGCTCGCTTAAAAAAAAAAGCTAAAAGATCATGCACAAAAATCACTTAGATTTCACAGAACAACCTGACAAGAACAAAAGCCTAAAGTGTTATAAACAAAAAGGATCAATCCATCTTTAAACCTTTACACCTGTCATAGACTTTCAAATATTTAATTAACATGAGTTAATTACATTTATATTAATTGCACATCATTTATGAATGTCAGTATGTCAATAACCTTATTTAATTATTGCTAATTATTATGTAACTACAACAGCCCTGTGGTTAGTGCGCTGACATATAACAAGTTCGATTCCTGTCTCTAGGTTCTTTGCCGATCCCGCTCCCCTCTCTCTACCTAATACTTTCCTGTCATCTCTCCACTGTCCTGTCTGAATAATAAAGTAACAAAAAGCCCAAAAATATAACTAATATATGTGACCCTGGACCAGAAAACCAGTCTTATGTTCCACGGGTATGTTTGTAGCAATAGCCAAAAATACATTGTATGGGTCAAATTTATCAATTTTTCTTTTATGCCAAAAATCATTAGGATATTAAGTAAAGATCATGTTCCATTAAGGTATTTTGTAAAATTCCTACCGTAAATATATTAAAACCTAATTTTTGATTAGTAATATGCATTGCCATGAACTTCATTTGGACAACTTTAAAGGCGATTTTAAAATTAATATTTTATTAATATTAACTTTAAATATATATTAATATTTAGATTTTTTTGCACCATCAGACTCCAGATTTTCAAACAGCTGTATCTGGGCCATATATTGTCCTATTGTAACAAACCATATATCAATGGAAAGTTTATTTATTCAGCTTTCAGATGATGTATAACTAATTTCTAGAAATTTACACTTATGACTGGGTTTTGTGGTCCTGGGTCACACATATACATATATATATATATATATATATATATATATAAAACATCAGTGGTATCTTTGTCAAATCAGCATAATGTTAAAGTTAAACTGAAACTTTCTTATTGTAGTATCTGACCAAAACAATTTATTTCAGAAAAAAAAAATGCATTAAATAGTGTTATGCAGGTGTAGCACTCTTGATTTTGCACAAAAAAAAAACTGGAGGTGTTATTAAACACCAGTCTCAAAATACAGTGTGAATGAAAGAGCCTGAGGGAAAGAAAAAGAGAGGGAGAACGAGAATATAAGACAAGGAAGTAGGAAAGCTCAGACATTTTAAAGAATATCTTATAAAATATTCTGAATATGACATTCTATTCCAAATAAAACTGAGCGGTCAAAACTACATCCAGTAATCTGACTGTAATTGTTAAACAGTAATAAAAAGCATTCATAAACTGAAAGCTTGCCATCTCCTCTGTTTTGGAGAAGAGTGTTTGGTGTTGTTCTCTACGTGGACATTACATGAAGAAGCAACATTATCCTCAGCTCCTTTGTCAGGCGGTTTGTAATGAGCCTGTAATGAGTTCATGTAAAATGCAGAAGGGAGATCATCTATCTCACCCAGAGCAGGGGTCCTCACAGCACTGAACTGATACAGAGGCCCTATATCACCCTCTCAACATAGGAGGGAGCAGAAAACATCTACTGTGTCAATGACATGGCTGGCAGAATCAAGCTTGCAAATCAATTTTATAAATGACTTTGTTAGTACTACAATAAACTGACAATTCTCCTTACTAACTGAAAATATATATTTTTTCAGAATGGGGAAATATGGTTTCATAAATCTGTATAAAGAGTTTAAGTGGGGATATACGATTTTCTTTCATATGTCACATTTATTAAGTCATTGTCCATGTTAGTCTCAAACTTGTTACTTAGAATGCGACTAATAATGATACAAATGTAGTCCAACTAATGACACAGACCAAATATCCACTAATACTAATATTTTCCACACTCTCCTGAAATCATCTTTACAAGCCAGTATAGAATTCAGTACAAGCCGAAAACAGTGAACCCAATCCGGTCAGCTGAACCACTCCGATGGGGTGGAAGTCCGCGGAATTCCAAAACAGCGGACGCTGGAAATTTTAGATTTTTTTCAGGTGATAAGAGAAAAACTACTTAATCAAATATTGTTTTCGCTGTACAACGTCTTCTACAAATACATTTAATTTATTATATACATATATGATTCAGCACTGAAATACTCGTGTGCACAGGATACTCTGACTCTCACATCATTCATGCACTTACCGGTTAGTTCACAAATAATCTGTTGATCTCCAGTTGACTGAATTGATGGCGCAGATGCTGTGTGTTTGTTGCCAGACGACTAACGATGCAAATTAATATAACTTTAGAAGAATACAAGCTAAAATAAAACTGTCGCTGTTAAACGCGATCTCCTTCACTTATGTAACTTTTAAACATGTCACACGATATTTTTAGGGATTGTTAGCTGTTGCTAACCATTGACAAGTTCATGATTTCAAGAGTGTCTAAGCAACGGACGCAACTCTCCATCACTGTTTACTTTTCTCCCGCGTTGTTTTCCAAACATTACGGTACTCTAATATCTTCCGGGTTGTTCCTTTAGTCAGGATCACGATTTAGTTCCCATTTACATGAGTTCAGAAAGCCGATCGATTATTAAGATATTAAATAGATTTTACTAGGAATGTTTTGGTTATTTTTTTTATTAATAACCTACTTTATTGTCCAAATTACACTCACACATATATTTAAGCTAAAAACCTTAAACATTTGTTTTGTATTTTTTTCGTATAAACTGTTTTATTATATGTTATTTCTGAGCGCAAATTATGTTTATCACGGTAATCTTATTTCAAATTAAATGCCCTACTGAAAAGCAGTAACTTTTTATTAGCAAGGATGCTTTAAATGTACCAAAAGTGATGATAAAGACATTTATAATGTTACAAAAGATTTCTATTTCAGATTAATGCTGTAATCACTAGTTGAATAAAAGCCTGTTAAATGAGCATCTGCAGGTTGATTTCAAAATCCGGACATTTTCAGAGACAGGCGAAGAGATATTCTGATGATTACTGTGCACATAATTTTCCAAACGCAACGGAACTTGTAGTTTTAATCCAACGTACCGATCTGAGAAACCCATGGCTCATAAACATGCGTGATTTCAGTGCGTGCAGTGTGAAGACCTGATGAATAAAATCAGAATCAACATATTTATTTATATATTTGTATTAAATTTTAGTCTTTATTCTGTCATTTTTCATTCACAGTCATTTCACTGTATGTAATTCACGTTTATGCCAAAATTCTTAAATAATACTCAAATCACGCTGTCAACGCGTTGTACTGTCTAGATCAGTGGTTCTCAACCTTTTTTGGGCCAGCGTCCCCTACCCATTATCCAGGTCCCTCACCGCCCCCCATCAAATAAATCGTAGTCTAATTGTCCTCACTGAATATTAAAGTTGATTATTATTATTTTGTGTTTATAATAAGGACTGTTGTTATATTTACAGTAATCCAAATGTATGGGGTCATTATGATTTTTAGGAAATTACTTTATTTCAAGAATGCATTGAATTGATCAAAAAAGACAGTGAAGTACTTTTTTTTTTTAAGAGTAAATTATTTTAAAATAAGTGTAATAACATTCATTTACAGAGTCTTTAAGCATGTTGGTGGTTTTCATTGCAACAGCTTCAGTGTTGTTGAGATGTGGATATATCTTGTTGCCCCAAATTTAAAAAGACTAAATAAAAATGACACAGTGGACATTGTTATTTTGGTGAGTAAATACCACATTTAATCATGCTTTACTTTACTTTACTTTACTACTTTACTATATTTCAGAGATTTTGTGAGAATATTTCAAAGTTTACTTTAAAAAAAACTAAGTACAACCCTAATTCTAGAAAAGTTGGGACATTTTGTAAAATGATAAAATCTGTAATTTGTTCATTCTATTTAACTTTTATTTAATTGATAAAAGTACAAAGAAAAGATTTCCGAAGTTTTCACTGACCAACTTAAATGTATTTTGTAAATATAAACATATTTATTTATAAAATATTTATTTATTTATTTATTTATTTGAAGTATGCATCCCAGTCCAAAAAAGTTGGGACAGAGGCAAAATAAAAGTGAAAAGGTTATAGAATAACCAAATAAACTGCTTTGAAACACAGCAAGCAGGTGAATTGGTAATAGGTGAGGGAATCATGTTTGGCTATAAATGGAGCTTCTAGCAAGCAAAGCTGGATCATGGCTCAAAATTTGTTTATATTAACAAAATAAAACTAAGTTGGCCAGTGAAAACATTGGATTTGTTATAGTCAATTAAATTTCAAATCTTGCTTTTTTGTCAGTGTGTTGTGCCAGCTATAATAATAATAAGCAATCTTTCTTAAGCAGCAGTCAGCATAATTTCTGAAAGATCATGTGACACTGAAAGCTGTAGATATATACTGTAGCTTAGCATGAGAAGAGAACACATTTTAAAATATATTCAAATAATTTTTTTTTTTTTTTAAATGGTAGATTTACTGTTTTTAATGTAGGCTGTTTTTTAAACAAACAAATGCAACCTTTTTTTATGAACCCATTAACAAATCATACTGACCTTTTTTAATGCTAGTGTATATTATAGGCTATATTTTATTTATAATATATAGGCCCGTTTTGAAAGCATGTATCTTAACCCTTAAAACAGCTCATACATAATATTATTTTTTTAATGTCATTAAATGGCACATGACATTCGTCACATTTTTGATTTATCATTTGAAGTATCATTATCATTAGAAGCAAAAAAGGAGCAAAAAAACAAAGTGGATATATTAGGCTATAATTGTGAGCTTTGAATAAACTCCTTAGAAATTTGGTATTCAAACTAACTGCAGCCAATCAGCAAACAAAAAGTATTAATATTAATTTTTCTAAACAAGAAAAAACATCTCTTGCTTTATCGTGTCTAAATGCTTGCTATTGTTTTGACGCAGCAGCTGCGCTACAGAAAGTCAAGCAAACACTAAAGTACTGAAGTCGTTGCTAAGGAAATTATACACAGTCAGGTCTAGGAGCGGGAGTATTGGTGTAAACTAGCAGCGAACACCACTTCTACACTGGCCGCGAACACCGCAACACGTGTGTTAAAGCACATCGATCCCATTATAATCTGTCGTTCAGTAACAACTGAGCGCGAGCGCTACAGTAAACGGATGCCGCGTTCTATTTCAGCCTGCGGGATTCCACGCGCCTGCGCTACCGACAAGTTGAAAAATAGATATAGAAAGTGCGTTTTGATGTATCCAGTAAAGACAGCGTTAGGATGTGACAGACCATTTCTTTTGCAAGTTTCAGCTCATACATCTTTGGTTTAAACTTGTCTTGACCAAACGCCCCCCAGGAACAGCTCAACGCCCCCCTTTCAAAAATATTACTTCCAGCGCCCCCCGATGCTGTCCGAACGCCCCCTAGGGGGCGGTACCGCCCCCGTTGAGAAACGCTAGTCTAGATTAATTAGCTAAAATGTTCAACATTGTTATTTCTTTAAGGCAACGCCCGCGCATTCATTCATCTAATTTACTACCGCTCCTACAAAAATTAACCATGGTATGTGTAGTAAAACTATGGCAACACAATTGGAAATCAGTCCGCGAAAAAAATAAAAATATAACATGGTTACTACATTTACTATAGTAAATCCCTGGTTAATTTAGTAAGGGTGTTTATTTAAAATGTATTTTAATGTAAACAGGTATAAAATATGATGAGAAAGACATTGTTAATGAGAAGACGAAATTGACTGCAGCAGGTTAAATTTATTTATTATTCAGAATGCACATTTGGAAGAGGAATATATTAATAGGAACATTTCAGCAGGTGATATGAGATGTATGAATTGTTCTAGCTATTAGACTGTGTTTTATAACGTCTACAGCTACCCCAACCATAAACGTAGCCCTTACGATAATAAAAAAAAAAAAAAATTATTGTTGTACAGTGTGACAAAAATAACGTTAGATTTATGTGCGCATGCCCAGTAGCAAGAGCTTTCTAGCCAACACCTAGCTCTGAGGTCACGCCGTGACGTATCGATCTGCTATTGGTCACACGGTTTCACGTGATACGAATTGGCAGGAAGCTTTAAGCAAAACGCCAAACTTTTGCACGCGTTTGCTTTTCTGAATGGAAGTCAATGGGACGAAAAGTGGTATCGACTGAGAGAATCTCCTCTCCACCGCATGCTACACGATGATTATAGAGAAGAGAAGAAATATGCCCGAATCAACGCTGCAAACGAGCGATTAAGCGATGTGGCTACTACCATGAGTACACAAAGCCATGTGCCGTGAGTGTCTACTAGAGGCCAGCAACTCACGGATTCGCGGATTTGGTGGAAGAAGAAGAAGAGTCAGCCGCTCCTGTCTTGTGGTGGTGAGTAAGAAACTGTAACGTTAAACAACAACAAAACAACAAAAGTAGTAACGTTAGTAGTGGTAACCTCAAATAAATTGCTGCGTGACCAAATACCGACTTAACCTGAAGGCCTAAATTAGGTTTAAAACACCATAAATAACGCTGTTTGACAATTTTCAAATAAAAAAACTAGTATGATGCAAAATAAAAAAAAATAATTTTGAAGAATACCGTTTGTGGAATAATGAGCGGCACTTTCTATCGTTTAAAACACCGTAAATAAGGCCGTTTGACAATTTTCAAATAAAGAAACTAGTAAAATGCAAAATAAAAAAAATTAAAGTTGCCCATTTAGGGGATAATGAGTGCCGCAACTGACTGCGCTCTCTGTCGTACAACATCGTTTGGGGCAGAACTGGACAAGTTCTATCCTGGAGGACCGGTGTCCCTGCAGAGTTTAACTCCAACCCTGATAAAACTCACCAGTTTGTAGCTTTCTAGTAAACCTGAAGACACTGATTAGCTTGTTCAGGTGAGTTTTATCAGGGTTGGAGCTAAACTCTGCAGGGACACCGGCCCTCCAGGATAGAACTTGTCCAGTTCTGCCCCAAACGATGTTGTACTACAGAGAGCGCTGTCAGTTGTGGCACTCATTATCCTCTAAACGGCATAACTTAAATAATTTTCTTTCCTCCAGGACCGAGTTTGCCCAGGTCTGGTTTACGGGGTAATGAGTGCTGCAATTGATGTTGCTTTCTGTCGTTTAAAATGCCATAAATAACGTAGTTTGACAATTTTTAAATAAATAAAAAAAAAACCTAGTAAAATGCAAAATAAAAAAATTTAAGTTGCGCTGTTTAGGGGATAATGAGTGCCGCAACTGACAGCGCTCTCTGTCGTACAACATCGTTTGGGGCAGAACTGGACAAGTTCTATCCTGGAGGGCTGGTGTTTCTGCAGAGTTTAACTCCAACCCTGATAAAACTTACCAGTTTGTAGCTTTCTAGTAAACCTGAAGACACTGATTAGCTTGTTCAGGTGAGTTTTATCAGGGTTGGAGCTGAACTCTGCAGGGACACCGGTCCTCCAGGATAGAACTTGTCCAGTTCTGCCCCAAATGATGTTGTACTACAGAGAGCGCTGTCAGTTGTGGCACTCATTATCCTCTAAACGGCGTAACTTAAATGAATTTTCGATAATGAGTGCCTTAACTGACGTCGCTTTCTGTCATTTAAAATGCCGCAAATAATGCCGTTTGACAATTTTCAAATAAGGAATCTAGTAAAGTGCAAAATAAAACAATAAATAAATTTGTTACGCCGTTTAGGGGATAATGAGTGCTGCAACTGACGCCGCTTTCTCGTTTAAAATGTCGTAAATAAAGCAGTTTGACAATTTAAAAAAAAAAACATTTAAGTTACATCGTTTAGGGCAGGCCTGGGCAGAATCGGTCCTGGAGGGCCGGTGTCCCTGCAGAGTTTAGCTTCACCCTGATTAAACACACCTGAACAAGCTAATCAGTGTCTTCAGGTTTACTAGAAAGTTACAAACAGGTGAGTTTTATCAGGGTTGGTGCTAAACTCTGCAGGGACACCGGCCTTCCAGGACCGAGTTTGCCCAGGTCTGGTTTAGGGGATAATGAGTGCAGCAACTGACGGCACTTTCTGACGTTTGACAATAAATTGACATTAAATAATGCCGTTAGAGTGCCACAACTGATGTCGCTTTCTGTCATTCAAAATGCCGCAAAAATAACACCGTTTGACAATTTTCAAAGAAGGAATGTAGTAACATGCAAAATAAAAAAATAAATGTAAGTTACGCCATTTAGGGGATAATAAGTGCCGCAACTGGTGTTGCTTTCTGTCGTTTAAAATGCCGTAAATAACGCAGTTTGACAATTTTTAAATAAAACTAGTAAAATACTAAATAAAAAAATTCATTTAAGTTGTGCCGTTTAGGGGATAATGAGTGCTGCAGCTGACAGCGCTCTCTGTCGTACAACACCGTTTAGGGCAGAACGGGGCAAGCTCTATCCTGGAGGGCCGGTGTTCTTGCAGAGTTTAGCTCCAACTCTGATAAAACTCACCAGTTTGTAGCTTTCTAGTAAACCTGAAGACACTGATTAGCTTGTTCAGGTGAGTTTTATCAAGGTTGGAGCTAAACTCTGCAGAGACACCGACCCTC
>VONZ01001921.1:0-75000 GCA_012976165.1 Labeo catla
AAAAGTTGTCCAAATGAAGTTCCTACTAATGCATTTTACTAATTAAGTTTTATTATATTCACAGTAGGAATTTTACAAAATATCTTCATGGAGCATGATCTTTACTTAATATTCTAATGATTTTCGGCATAAAAGAAAAATTGGTAATTTTGACCCATACAATTTTTGGTTATTGCTACAAATATACCCGTGCTACTTATGACTGGTTTTGTGGTCCAGGGTCACATTTAAATTCTTACATAATGATAATGATAATATTCAAAATAATTAAAACTAAGTACTTAAAATACTTAAATACCTATTAAGCAGTTTTGTTACTATTAATATTATTAATATTACTGATAGTAAATATCTCAATGATTCTGTTGTGAACATTCATAGTCCAGTTTCACTGATAACATTTATGTAAATGTTCCATAAACTCTGATGAATCACCTTGACCGAGTCACAGATGACCAGTTCAGCAGAAACCCAGTTGGCGACACAGTCGGCGTATGTGAGGAGTCTCTGCAGCGGCCCGTCACTCACCAACAGACTGCTGCTGCCCTCTACAGGTGAGGAGGCTGGAGACGCACACCTGACCAACACACAGCAACATTTACACTGTTAGCACACATACTGGACACATTTGGAAAGCTAAAATATAAATATATGCACCTGCACTTATTTATAAATCAAGAACTTAGGTGAAAATTATTTTTATGTATGTAAAACATGCTGTGTGCTCACTGTTCTGCAGGATTTTAACCACCTTTTTGCTTTTCTCAGGTCATTTAAATAGGTTGTTTAAATAGTAGATCAATGCTTTAATGGTGTCAATGACCCATGTATGTACATTTTTGAAGGATCAAATCCTAAGTTGTATGAGTGTGGGACAGTGGAAACTCACCTGGAAACATTTCCAGAGTTTTCTGTCACTCCATGTGCTCTTGAGTTCAGAAAGTGAACCGGATGACAGTCGTGAAATATTTCCTGTATAAATAACAGGCGATGAGACATAAACATGCGTGATGAATTAAATCACAGTTATCTGGCATATAACAGGTGATTCTTTCCGCATACAAAGTTGAAGATCCAGAATCAAGACCTGCATGAAAATAAAACACATGATCGTGTGTCTCCACCTAGAGTTGGATCAGGAAATGACAGCGTGAGAACAGCAGGAAAAACAAACAGGAACAACAGGGTGATAATGTACAATAAAATAAAATAAAATCATTTAAAAAAGCAAGAAATTATCATCATAAAAAATTAGAAATTAGGGACATTAGTGCATTTTGAGTTAAACTACCTTTCAAAAGTTTTTTTTGCTGAAAGAAGGCTGTTCTGCTCACCAAAGCTGTATTTATTTGATCAAAAATGTAGTAAAAAATGTGAAATATTATTCTAATTTAAACTAGATGTTTTCTATGTGAATATGTGTTAAAATGTAATTTATATCTGTGATGAAAGCTGTATTTTCAGCATCATTACTCCAGTCTTCAGTGTCACATGATCCTTCAGAAATCATTCTAATATGCTGATTTGCCGCTCAAGAAACATTTCTGATTATTAGCAGTGTTGAAAACAGTTGTGCTGCACAATATTTTAGTGGAAACTGATACATTTTCTTTTTAAGGATTCACAGATGAATAAAAAGTTCAAAAGAACAGCATTTATTTCAAATAGAAATCTTTTGCCACATTATAAATGTCTTTACTCTCACTTTTCATCAGCTGAATGCTTCCTTGATGAATAAAAGCATTCATGTCTATTAAACACCCATATACCCCAAACTTTTAAATGGTAGTGTATGACTGTCCACAAAAATATTGTGCAACTGTTTAAAAAACTGATTATAATCAGAAATGTTTGTTGAGCAGCAAATCAGCATATTAGAATGATTTCTGAAGGATCATGTGACGCTAAAGACTGGAGTAATGATGCTGAAAATTCAGCTTTGATCACAAAAATAAATTATATTTTTAACAGATATTCACATAGAAAACAGCTATTTTAAATTACAATAATATTTCACATTTTTACATATTTTTGATCAAATAAACAGCCTTGGTGAGCAGAAGAGACTTCTTTCAGCATTAAAAAAAACAATTATTTAAATCTTATGATCAGCAGTGTAAGTGTAAGCTGTATATTTCATAAATGCACTGAGATGTTTTTGTTCACCTGCTCCAGTAAGGTGAGCTGCTGTGCGATGTGTATTGGTGTGTGTTCGCTCTGACTGAAGGGAAGTCTCTCCTCTGATTTCAGGTTGGTGCTGTTCAGTTGACTCATCAGAGAGGCGTAACACGGTCGAGGAAGAGCCGCAGCGATGGAGAACACTTTCTCTTTACTCTGGGCCGTCTGAGGCTCCACCACACGCGACACACGCCACTGGAAACCCTGCACACGTCAACACAATCACATCAAGAACAAAGATACACTAGCAGTCAGACCACTGGCTTCGGCTGAAATGCTTGAAATTAATGTTGCAAATGAATATAAACTTGTTTGATTTTTTTTAAAGGCAAGACAACACAGGGAAAACCATTGTTTTTTCATGCACTGGTGAATTTTGAGATTTTTTTTGGTCTAGTTTGCTTCCACAACATGTCTTCATTCAGAGTAGAGGAAATAAAACATCCAAAATACAAAGTTAAGTGTTTATTTTATTATTATAGCTTCAGTACATATCTTTAAAGGCTGTCAGTTTTTCCTCCACCTCAGTAACATTTACATCGACTAAACTTTAGTTTTATTAAATTCTATATTCTGTAGGGCTTTATAGGGATTTGATAACATGTAATTTATTTGATTTATATTTAAAGACATGGCGAAAATTGATTTCTTTACTGTCTGACAGTATTTGCGGATTTACGGAGTGATAAAAAGAGAAATCCAAAAAAATCAAAAGAATTTTGAATTTGGATGCATTTAATTTTCAGATTTCTGTTCTGGAAATAAATGCAAATTAGTGCATATTTAATTACATAATGTCTTAAATGCATTAAAAAAAACTTAGCAAAGTTTAATAAAACAAACAAACAAATAAATAAAACAAAATAAAAATAAAATAAAATATATAATTACATAGCTAAATAAAAACAAAATAGATAAAATTAACACACAAATAATTTCAAAAATAAATAATAAATAAATACAAATAATTTAAAATAAAATAATCACAAGATGATACCAAGAGCAGGTTACACAGTATTATATAAACTGTACGGCACTGTGTGACTGAACTCAAGGTGATGAAGAGGATGAAGATGTTTGATGTGTAGATTACCTTTAAAAAGTTTTGGTTCGATAAGAGTCTCTTCTGCTCACCAAGTTTCCATTTATTTGGTCAAAGTAGAGTAAAAATTGTGAAATATTATTGCAATCTAAAATGTTTTCTGCATGAATATATTGTCAAATGTAATTTATTCTTGTGATCAAAGGATATTTTTTTTTTTTTTTTTTAACAGTACACCGTGTTCCTAATCACTACAGCCCATCTTAATTAGGTACCTAAAATCCATCTTTTTAAGCAAATATCCATTTTTATTTGTAAGCATTTTTGTTTCAGTTCTTCAGTCCACTGGTTAGTTGTGTTAGTTGTGAGACTGTCTTTAAATGTAAATTTAACCATAACATTTCAGAAAACTGAGAATAAAAACAGTTTGTCCATTGGCAATGTAAGTATGGTGATATCTATTAACATGTTTACACTGTTGACCTGTGGTGTCTTGCTCTAAATGACTTTCACAGACCTTTCGAGCAGCATCTTCGATGGATGATCTCCTGCATGAAGAGTTCACTCTTCTGTCGTCTGGGCTGCTCATCTCTGTCCAGGCGTCCTGGCAGGAGCTGTCCACTAACTGAGCCGCCTTCAATCCAGGTCCAGTCGCTGATCCTGATGGGGATCTTCATTCCTCTACAGTTCCTGGAGAACATTTCTTTCATTTCATGATTGGATTCCTCTTTCTTGAGTCCATCTATCTATCTATCTATCATCCATCCAATCATCCGTTCCTCTATATCCATCCATTCATTCCATTTGTCCAATCCGTCCGTTCATCCGTCCATCCATCCGTTCATCCTGTTCCATCCATCCATCCATTCATCATCCATCTCCATCATCCATCCATCCATCCATCCGTCCGTCCGTCCGTCCATCCGTCCATCATCTATCAATCCATCCATCCGTCCGTCCGTATCTTATATATCTATCCATCTATCTATCTATCTATCTATCTATCTATCATCTATTTATCTATCATCCATCCATTCATCCATCCATCATCTATTCATCCATTCATCCATCCAATCCATCCATCATCCATCCATCCATCGATCCATCCATCCATCCATTCATCCATCCATCATCCATCCATCCATCGTATCCATCCATCCATCCATTCATCCATCCATCCATCCATCCATCCATCCATCCATCCATCCATCCATCCATCCATCATCTATTCATCTGTTCATCCATTCAACTGTCCATCCATCCATCCATCCATCCATCCATCATCTATTCATCTGTTCATCCATTCAACTGTCCATCCATCCATCCATGTATCCATCCGTCCGTCCATCCATCCGTCCATCCATTCATCCATCCAACCATCGATTCATCCATCATCCATCCATCCATCCATTCATCCATCATCTATTCATCTGTTCATCCATTCAACTGTCCATCCATCCATGTATCCATCCATCCGTCCGCCTGTCCATCCATCCGTTCCATCCATCATCTATTCATCCATTCAACTGTCCATACATCCATCCATCCATCCATCCGTCCGTCCATCCATCCACCTATCCATCCATCATCTATTCATCCATTCATCCATCCAACCATCATCGATCCATCCATCCATCCATCCATCCATCCATTCATCCATCCATCCATTCATTCATTCATCCATCCATCCATCCATCCATCCATCCATCCATCATCTATTCATCTGTTCATCCATTCAACTGTCCATCCATCCATGCATCCATCCTTTCTATCCATCCCGTCTGTCCATCCATTTGTTCATCCATCATCTATTCATCCATTCATCCATTCAACTGTCCATCCATCCATGTATCCATATCCGTCAATCCATTTCATGCGTCCATCCATTCATGCGTCCATCCATGCATCCATCATCTATCCATCCGTTCGTCCGTCCGTCCATCATCCATCCATCTATTCAACCATCACCCGTTCACCCATCCAACCATCCATCAATCCATGCATCCGTCTGTCCATCCATCATCCATCCATTCATCCGTCATTCTATCATTACATCCATCCATCCATCCTCTATTTATCCACCTGTTATCTTTTTCTTGACCATTTCACCTTTTCTAGTTACAGTGCTTTAAATTACAGTATTCATTTCATTTGTACCCCAATGTGCTGCTAAATTTGTCCATCAGAAACTGCAGAAGCTCCTCCGGGGTGCAGAAGTAGCGATACATGTAGAAAAACTGCTGAATAAATCCCTCGGCGTGAGCGTTCCTGTTAGCATCAGAACAGACGTCTGTGACAAGGGTTACAGTACTGACAGAGTCATTATAAAAAACATGCTACAGTCATTCTCATTCAGTACCTGGCGTACAGATAGGCCATGAGTCCTCTGGCGGTCGCGGCCACTAGCGGGCAGCCTTTGCCCCTGCGCTGCTCACACAGGAAGTGCAGAAGTGCAGGATCTTCCAAATGTTGCAGCTCCAGAGGCGCAGCTCCACTAGTGGCCAGAGAGGGCAGCAGAGAGAGCGCTAAACCCCACTGATCCACAGACAACACCTACAACACCAACACAACACATACTTAAAAAACACCTGTGGTAAAAACTACATCACACAAAGACACTAATAAATAATAATTAATAATATATAATAAATTATTTTATCAATAAGTAATACCACATTTTACATTACTTTACTTTAAAGATGCTTTTATTTTAAGTGGCTGAAAGTTTATTTACAGTTCACCTTGTTGATTTGAGAAATTTCTAAATACTAGGTGCTGAGAAGTGAAATCTGATTGGATAAACCAACTTTAAAACCAGTGTAAAATTGTAGAAATATGTATTGAAGTGCTAAATTGGTAAAACAATTATTGCAATTAATTTAATAATAATAATACATATTAATTTATAATAAATATATTATTATTACTATTATTATTTTTTATAAATGATTATTATATTTAATTTATAAGAAATGAGACAGATTACCATTATTATCTAATTTATAATAAATTGATGATAATAATCTATGATGATGATTATTCTTATATTATTATTAAAAATATTATTACAATTAAATTATAATAAATTATACAGTGCTATTATTATTATTATTATTATTATTATTATTAATTGATTATTACAAATGTATAATAATAATAATTAATAAAATATTATGATTACAATTAAATTAATCAATTATAAAGTGTTATTATTATTATTATTAATCATCATCATTATTATTAATTGATTATTACAAATGAATTATAATAATAATCAGAATAATAATAATCTATGATGATTATGATTATTATTATTAAAATATTACTACAATTAATTTATAATCAGTGTTATTATGAATTAATAATTACAAATATAGTAATAATAATGATAATTATAATGAATAAATATAATAATATTTATATTATTACTTATATTATTTTAAAAATATTATTACAACACCTAATTTATAATAAATTAGACAGTGGTATTATTATTATTATTATTATTAATAATAATAATAATAATAATAATAATAACAATTATTATAATAACTTATTATTACAAATGTATAATAATAATAATAATAATAATAATGATAATAATCTATGATGATTAATATTCATATGTTATTGTTAAAATATTATAATTACCTTATAATAAATACTGTTATTATTATGATGATGATTATTAATTGATTATTATAAATGTATAATACTAATAATAATGAAAATAATCTATGACGAATATATTCTTATATTATTAGAATATTAAAATAAATGTATAATACATTTGTTATTATTATTAATTGTTTTTTGTTTTTTTTTACTGGTGAATAATAATTATTTATATTATACATTTATTATACATACTTTTTATTATGAATAATCTGTTAAGATTTTTTTTTAAATTTATAATAAATTAGATTACGATTATTATTTAATACAAACTGTTCTTTATCATCATCATCACCATCATCATCATCAACCCCAAAACAAACAAAAAAAAAAAAAAAACAATTAATAATAATAACAAATGTATTATACATTTATTTTAATATTCTAATAATATAAGAATATATTCGTCATGTTTTTACAGTGCCTTGAATCTGGCTCATCTAAACACATTTCACTTCACCATGAGATCCTGTTATTTATAAGTTCTTGACAACATTTAGGTCATGGGTTCCCATGATTCCCAGTGCTCTCATGAATGTAAACCCAAATACACTGCAAGCTGCTTAAGATAAAAGCATCTTTGCAAAGTAAACATACGCAAACAGAATTTTATTGCTGAGAAACGTCTTTAAACCCACAGTAGAGGAAACACAGCATGTGCTTTGGCACAAACCTGGAGATATTTCCTGACAGACTGCAGAAACTCCACTTTGGCTCTGAGCTCATCAAACTGCAGCTTGACTTTCGACACCATCACCTTCATGTCTGAACCTACACAGACAGACAAGCAGCTCAAACACACATACACACGTCTGACGAAAGAGGAACAGCTATATTGCAGAATTAATCTATAGTAGTTAAAATACCTTTATTTTTCCTCTCTTGCTGAATCAGCTTGTGGTAGAAAGTTCTGGTCTTTTTCAGATTTCTGCTCTCAATAATCAGCTGTTGGTGAAGCTCCTGTTTAAAAGCAAAGATAAGAAAAGATCAATGAATGAATGACAATGCAACTAAACTCTAGAAATGCATGCAACGCATTCACAGAAACCATCATACGCTTTATTTTTCAGGATTCACAGATGCACAGAAAGTTCAAAAGAACAGCATTTGATACAGAAATCTTTAGTAACATTATAAATGTCTTTACTGACACTTTCAATCAATTTAATGCGTCCTTGATGAATAAAGTATCTTATTGACCCCGATCGTTTGATCAGCAGTGCATATGATCAGGATGAAGTCTCTGCCATCTGAACTCTCTGTATTTCTCTCTATGGTAACAGAGATCGATGGTCAGCGCTTTGAAGTCCAACTGCAGCTCCGTTCCTCCTGTAGAGCTCCTGTATCTGACCGCCGCTCATAAAAACAGCCCTCGACCACCATCAAAGCATCACACACACTCTGAGCGCTCATATTCTGCTATAAGTATTGGATATTATCATGTAAATATGTAATACTACGCTCAAAATGCACACTGTTTATATTCTGTTTCTGAATGCTTGATGCTCATTTAAAACATGATTGATGGACGTTTTTTATTCACTAAAGCTCTTCCCATGAAAATGAAGATTGTTCAGGATACTGTACCTGGAAACACTCTGGCTTTATGAAATGTGGGTCCTTTCAGGACAGTTAGCATTAAATAAACACCGGAAATCAGCATTAGGACAATAACAGAACAGACACGAGACAAAAACACATCAACACAGGGAGAAAAAATAATAATATTTCATGCCAAAATCTAAAGAAATAAATAGGAAATTATATTGCAAACAAAAAAAAATTCCAAATTTTTTTGAAAAATTAAAATTATTTATTTATATATTATATAATTAGCAAATTATTATAAACTTAAAGCTAAACTAACTAAAACAAATAAATACAAATGAATAAAAAATATATTAACATTAATTTAAAAAAATAAAAATAACAAAACACTACACAACAAAATTAAAATGATTATAAAAAATAAAATTAAAATGAAAACAGAAAATATAAAAATAAAATCTAATTTAAAAATAGAATCACCACTGAGAATAAAAATAATTACAAAAACAAGAAACAAAATTGAGAATAGTGTTGAAAATGTGTTAAATTCTCATTAAAATAATTGCTACAGAAAAAGTAATCTAAACTGCTTTAGATTTAAGAAAAGCTGTTTAAGCTTTAAGAAAATGCTTCATTCTTATTTTTCCTTTAGATTTGGGGGTAAAATATGACCCATATATGGAAAAAATTGAAGCTTTGCGTGCAAAATGTGTGATATTATACAAAGAAAATTCTATTTTTTTTTTGATCATTTAAAATGTTTTGCATTGTGACATTATTTTCATGCAATTATTTTCATACATTTTCATATGACATAATTCCATCCCAAAATATTATAAATTTAAAACTAAATGAACTAAAACAAATAGATACAAACGAATAAAAAATATATTAGCATTAATAAAAAACACAACAAACACAACAAAATTAAAATAATAATAATAAAAAAAATAAGATTAAAGTGAAAACAGAAAATATAAAAATAAAATCTAATTTAAAATAATAAATTAATTTAAAAATAGAATCACCACTGAGAATAAAAATAATTACAACAAACAAGAAAATGTTGAAAATGTGTTAAATTGTCATTAAAATAATTTTACACTACAAAAAAACTAATCTAAACGGTTTAAAGAAAATGCTTAATTTTATAAAGAATATTGTCTTATTTTTTTTCTTTAGATTTGGGGGTAAAATATGACCCATATGTGAAAAAATGTGATGCTTCGTGTTGAAAATGTAATGAATTTATTTTTTGATAATTTAAAATGTTTTGCATTGTGACATTATTTTCATACATTTTCATATGACATCATTCCATCCCAAAATCTTATAAAATTAAAACTAAGTAAATTAAAACAAATAAAAACATTAATAAAAAAAAATCAAAAATGACAAAAACAACAAAATTACTAAAAAAAAACCTAAATAAAATTAAAGTAAAAACAGAAAATATAACATCTAATTTAAAATATTAAATATAATGTAAAAACAGAATCACCACTGAGAATACAAATAATTACAAAACGCTAAATTGAGAATTGTTGCGAAAAAGTCCTGAAAATCATTTTTCACTACAAAAAAATATCTAAATGGTTCAAAGAACATGTTTCATTTTATTAATGTTTTATTATTATTTTTTTTAGATTTGGTCAAGATTTGAAACTTCTTTTTTTTTTTTTAATATTTGATGCCTACCTGTGATTTGTCCTCCAGCGTGGGCGATTCGTTGTGACTGCTGAGTTTCTGCGTGTACTCCAGCACATCCTGACTGAAGCAGTCGTCCCCGTACAGAGCCAGAGCCCAGGAGGAGCCGCGCGGGGCCCGCTGAGAGTCGCCGCAGACCAAGAGCGTCCATTCAGACTTCAGAGAGTCACAGTCGTCCATGTCCAGCTCCGAGCAGTCGGGAGTGAGCTGAGAGCTGCCGCTGTCCTCCAGCGCTTCAGCTCCACAAACACACTCGCCATCGCCATCGTCTGGGGACGCGCCGCACTGCACCTCCATCAGCTCATTCAGATCTATCACAGACAGACAGAGACACTCTCACATTTCACCCTAAAATAACACAATTTCTTAGAATTTATTTGCAACGTGACTTGCATTTTGACTAAATTCATAATAATTTCACACATTTCTTCTAAAATTCTCATTGTGCACTACAAAAAAAAACAACAAAACAAAACAAAAAAACACTCATTACTGTAAAATGAGGAAAATACATGTTTAATTGCAACAAACATGTCCCAATGCAATATCTATCTGTCCTATCAGGATGGATGGATGGATGGACAGACAGATGGATGGATGGATGTATAGATTGATGGATGGACAGATGGTCAGAGAGACGGATGGACTGATGGATGGATGGATGGATAGATAGATGAATGGACAGACAGACTGATGGATGGATGGATAGATGTATAGATTGATGGATGAACAGACGGACAGATGGATAGATGGATGGATGGACAGATGGAGAGGATGGACTGATGGATGGATGGATGGATGGATGGATGGGACAGACAGACTGATGGATGGATGATGGATGATTGAATGGACAGACAGACTGATGGATCAGATGGATAGGGATGGATGGACAGATGGTCAGAGAGACGGATGGACTGATGGATGGATGGATGGATAGATGAATGGACAGACAGACTGATGGATGGATTGATGAATGGATGGACTGACTGGCGGATGGGTGGATGGACGGATGGATAGATGAATGGACAGACAAATTAATAAATGGATGGATGGACAGACAGATCAATCCATCCATCCGTATGTCCGTCCACCCATCTGTCCATCTATCCATTGATCTATTAATTTATCTATCCATCCATGCATTTGTCCGTTCATCCGTCTGTCCGGCTTCATCCATCCATCGTCTGTCTATCCATCCGTCCGTCCCTCATCCATCCATCCCATCAATCATTCATCGTCTGTCTCCATCCATCAGTCTGTCCATTCATCCATCCATCCATTCGTCCATTCATCCGTTAGATCCATCCATCCGTCATCCATCCATCCGTCTGTCTGTCAATCAATCAATACATCCATCCATCCGTGTCATTATATATACCTATCCATCCATCCATGCATTTATCCATCCATTTGTCTGTTCATCCATCTGTCTGTCATCTGTTTCAATCATCCGTTCGTCTGTCCATTCATCCATCCATCCATTCGTCATCCGTTCCCGACCATCCATCCGTCGTCCGTCCATCCATCCATTCGTCTGCCTGTTCATCGTCCATTCATCCACCGTCTGTCTGTCAATCAATCAATACATCCATCCATCCGTCTGTCATTATATATACCTATCCATCCATCCATGCATTTATCCATCCATTTGTCTGTTCATCCATCTGTCTGTCTGTCCCTTCATCTGTTCAATCATCCGTTCGTCTGTCCATTCATCCATCCATCTGTACGTCCATCTATCCATCCATCAATCCATCTGTCTGTTCATACATCTGTCCGTCATTCCATTCATCCATCTATCCATCCATCCATCGTCTTGTCTGTCCATCCATCCATCCATCCGTTCATTCATCTAATCCATCTGTTCGTCCATCTGTCTGTCTATTCATCTATCCATCAGTCCTATTCATCCATCCATTCGTCCATTCGTCCATCCATTCCATCTATCTATCCATCCATCCATGCATTTATCCATCCATTTGTCTGTCCATCATCAGTCTGTCCATTCATCCATCCGTCCATCCATCATCTGTCTGTTCATCCATCAGTCCGTCCGTCCATCATCCGTCCATTCATCCATCCATCCATCCATCCATCCATCCATCCATCCATCCATCTGTCTATCTATCATCCATCCATCCATCCATCCATAAATCCATTCGTCCATCTATCTATCTATCTATCTATCTATCTATCTATCTATCATCCATCCATCCATCCATCAATCTATCCATTCATTTGTCCATCCTTTCATCTATCTTTCTGAATATCTATGCTAACTTTCAAATATAACATCACATTTTGCACTGGCTGTCTTTCCTTTTCTATGTCCTTATTTGCTCCTGGTTTTTGACGGGGACGTGTTTATGTGTGATTTACACCTGCAGTTTGCTGTAAGTGTGTGTGTTTGTTTGCACTCGTATGAGTGTGTGTGTGAAGAGCAGGAGCACAAAGACCATAAAAGACGAAGGAAAACATCGCCGCGAGTGTTTGGAACAAGCAGAATGGAGAGCGCTGGGCGACAGACGGGATGAAAACTCCCATCATCTGCTTTAGTTTCCTGGCAACTCGTTTCCAATAACAAGCACCACGAGCTCTCAGCGAGTCTGGCAGTGCCGAAAAACACTCAGTCTTTTATATTTGCCTTCAACAGTCAATCAAAGTCACAAAACACCAAATAAAACATCGCTAAAATAGGCTATCATTCACCCCTAAACACTAATCACACTACAACAGAGATTCCAAGGTCAACATAAAACAGCACTGAATGTCCATCTAAATAAAACAACATATTTTAAATGTCTCTTTATTTGCGATCAGTGCCGTATTCTTCAGCCAAACAGGAAAATGTGCTGAAAAATGTGCTCATTCTCAGGCCTTCCAAGAAGTAGATGAGTTGGTTTCTTCTTCAGATTTGGAGAAATGTGTCATTCCATCTTATTCGCACGAATGGATGTGAATGGGTGCCGTCAGAATGAGAGTCCAAACATCTGATAAAAACATTACAACATTCCACATCTTGAGACAAAAGCTAAAACAAATCCATCATCAAGACGTTTTTAACTAAAATACGAGTCCATAATCTATAATAACACTTCCTCCAGTGAAAAACTGGTCTTGTCTGAATCAGGAGAGAAATCTGCACAGATCAAACACCATTTACAAGCGTTTTTGTCTTCTCAAGAAGTTAACTGATGGACTGAAGTGGTGTGGATTACTTGTGGATTATTGTGATGTTTTTATCAGCTGTTTGGACTCTCATTCTGACGGCACCCATTCACATCCATTGGTGAGCAAGTGATGGAATGACACATTTCTCCAAATCTGAAGAAGAAACAAACTCATCTACATCTTTTAATTTTCAGCCAGTTTTTTTGATGAATGACTGATCAGATTAGACGGGTCCTACCTGTGCTGTCATCCTCTGATGTCACTTCCTGTGTGTTTTGTCTCCCGCTTGCGGTTCTGGTCTCAGATCCGGTCTTCTCTAGGTTTTGTCCATCTGCTGTTTCGATGCATTTAAGTTCATTTGGTTTGCATTCTGGTTCTTTCTTGGTGTGGTTCAGCTGGTTTTCCTCTGGTGCGGGTCGATCTGAAGGCCAGAGGTTTGCATTGTGGTCTAGATGAGTGTTTTCCTCGCTGGGCAAATGGCGTCTGGCGTTCTGGAGCGACGCTGCTGCCCTTTTCTGTGCCTTTGAGGAGGGCTGTTCATCAGAGACGCTGAGAGAGAGAGAGAAAAACAACACCAGCTCTGTAAGACAGAACATTAAACAGCTCAAAACATCTGAGCAAAGCCAGTGAATAGATAAAAACAACACAGCACAGTGCAAACGCTCACAGGAGAGTAAACAACACAACAGTATGCAGTAACATATCTAAACATCTAAAGCCAGTGCAGTTTACAGAGGGAGAAAAACAAATCAATGGATTAAAAAAAAAGTGCTATATAATTTAAAATGTTTCCTCTTGAGCAAGTTCATCTTTAGATATTTTGACTAGAAAACACGTTAAAAAATACAGAAAATAATTATTCATTTAAAAAAAAATCATCCAGTCTTGTTTTCCAGTAAAATATCTAAATATCTAAATATCAAACACTAACAATTAACTTTGAGGTTTATGCTCAAAATACAATTAAGAAAGAAAGAAATAAAATAAAGAATAAAATGCATCAAAAGTATTACAGTTTTGCTTTTTAAGTACATTTTTCTAAAGGATGTTTAGATATTTTTTCTAAAAAAACAAAACAAAAAAAACAACAACAACAGAAATTAAACTAAATTATTGTTAATAAACAAACTAAATAAAATCTGCCAATAAATAATAAAAAAAACACTTAATTTAAGATTATTTTACACAGTTTTGCTTCTTAAGTAAAATGCAGTTTAGGAATATCATTTTTGGAGTACAAACAAAAAGGCAAGCAGGAAATAAATAAATAAATAAAATAAAATAAAATCTGCCAATACATTTTCTTACAGTTTTGCTTCTTAAGTAGATGTATCTTGCTTTAAGGATGTTTAGAAAAAACAAGAAAAATACAGATTAAGACAAGTATTTTTTTTTTTTGCAGAACAGATACAGAAAGCAAGACAAAAACAAACCATGTACTAAAAATAACTAAATTAAATTTGATAAATAAAAAAAACACTTAGATTAAAATACATTTTTACATGATTTTGTAGACTTTTGTAGATTAGTAGAGTTGTCTTGTTTTTTTTTGTTTTTTTAAGAAAGTTTAGAAAAGCACAATTTTTCTTTTGGCATTACAAATACAGAAAGCTAAACCAATAAATAAATAAACATGTACTAAATAAATGAAACCTACCTATTTATTACAAAAACATGTTGAAATGCCGAGAAACAGTTTTGCTTGATTTTTATGTTGTTTTTTAAAGCACGTTTACAAAATGACAAAAACACAGATTAAGAAACAATTTCTTTGTAGAAAAATCTTTAAAATACATCAGAAGTATTACTGTTTTGCTTTAAGTAAATTTTTCTTAAGGATGTTTAGATATTTTGTTACTAAAAACAACAGAAATACAATGAAATTATTCTTAATAAACTAAAAAAATCAAAAAAAAAAAAAACTTAATTCAAGATTATTTAACAGTTTTGCTTCTTAAGCAAAAATGCAGTCTAAGAATTTATTTTTTGTTGCACAAACAAAAGGCAATAAATAAATAAATAAATAAATAAATAAATAGATAGATATATAAACCATCTACTAACTGAAAAACTAAAATAAAATCTGCCAATGCATTAAATAAGACTTAATTCAAGACATTTTCTTACAGTTTTGCTTCTTAAGCAGATTTACCTTGCTTTAAGGATGTTTAGAAAAAAAAAACAAAAAACAAGAAAAATACAGATTAAGACAAGTAAATAAATAAATACATTATTTAACTAAATAAATAAAACCTACCTATTAATTACAAACTGAATGTACAAACTGAAATGTTGATATATTATCTTACACGGTTTTGCTTGAATTTTATCTTGTTTTTAAAGCATGTTTACAAAATGACCAAAACACTGATTAAAAAAAAAAAACCTTTGTAGAAAAAAAAATAATAATTAAAATAAAATCAACCAGGACTTTTGTCTTGTTTCCAGTAAAATATCTAAAAATTGAAAGCTAATATAACTTTTTTTTTCTTAAAATGCAAAAAAAACAACAACCACTTGACAAAGCATTAAAAATACATAATTTACAGTTTTTCTTTTTATGTGATGTATTTTATTTAAAAGATGTTTAGATCATTTTACTGGAGAACAAGACAAAAATACAGAGTAAGACATGTATTTTTTTGCAGCACAGATACAGAAAGCAAGACAAAAAAAATAAACAGTATACTAAAAATAACTAAATAAAATTTGCTAATGAATTAATCAATTGATCAAAATACATTATCTGACATGATTTTGTAGACTTTTGTAGATTAGTAGATTTATCTTGTTTTTGAAAGAATGTTTAGAAAAACACAACAATTTTTTTGCACTACAAATACAGAAAGCTAAACCAATAAATAAATAAAATAATAATTTAATTAAATAAATAAAACCTACTTTTTAATTACAAAAAAATGTTGAAATGCTGATATTAACTTACACAGTTTTGCTTGAATTTTATCTTGTTTTTTAAAGCATGTTTACAAAATGACCAAAACACAGATTAAGACAAAAAATCTTTGTCGAAAAAAAAAAAAAAAAAATCAAATCAACCAGGACTTTTGTCTTGTTTTCCAGTAAAATATCTAAAAATGAAAAGCTAATATAACTTTCAAACATTCAAGCTTAAAATACCAAAAAAAAAAAACCTTGACAATGCATTAAAAATACATAATTTCATACATATCAGTATATGTTACAGTTTTGCTTTTTAAGTAATCTATTTTACTTTAAGGATGTTTAGATCATTTTACTGGAGAACAAGACAAAAATACAGATTAAAAAATTTATTTTCTTGCACTACAGATACAGAAAACAAGGCAAAAATAATTAACAACACAAAATCTGCCAACTGTTCAAGACACATTATCTTATGTTTAGAAACAACAACAACAACAACAACAACAAAAAAGCAGTTTAAGAGAATTAATTTCGCAGCTTACATACAGGTTTTTGGGCAAAAAAGAATTAAATAAATTAATACTAAACAATTTTTTCCTCCAAACCACCTACCAGAGAAATTTAAAATGGTTCCTTTATAGCGCTGCGAGTTATAAAAACACGTCTTTTGATCCGAGACGCTCTGAACCTCCAGCACGTGCGTCTCCACCCGTCCCGTAACACCTGCACCTCTGTTTAACAGCACTGTGAGCGTCTGTGACACCCAGAGCCGTCTATTTTCCTCACAGCCACGGATCGGGCAGCATGTGATCCGCTGTGAGAAAGACACTATTGTGTGTCTCGGGCTTCATGTGACGACGGCTGAGACGCAGATGAGACACAACTGAGACGTGAGCACTGTATCTGTCCCTGATCTGGAGGACTCTCGAGGACACTTCAGGACCGTCTGTTTCCATAGGGACCAACAGCTTTTTCTGAAATGATTCTGGCTTGATTACTGATGATGAGTGGACAGGAAGTGCATGTTTGTGTGTCTTGAGGGTTTTTTGAGAAGGTCTCATGTGACTGAAATTCAAATTCAAAGCTACAGGCGTTTGTGTGTTTCTGAAAAACAAACCTTGCTTTCTGACTTTGAACTGCAAAAATATCCAACCGACTTATTTCAGTTAGTTGCCAAGGCAAAATTTCTATTTCAACAAAATAAAATACAAAGAAAATGTAAAACTTGTAAAACAAAAAATAAATATTAAAAACAAGTCAGTTAAAATAATACTTTAAAACAAAAGAAAAAAGAAAAGGAAAATGTAAAATTGGTAAAACAAAAAAAAGTACAAAATTAAAAACAGTAAATTAAATACTTCAAAAACACTTCACAAATTTAAATCACATTTAACTGAATATATATTTTAAATATATAAAAATATATATTACAATTAAATTTGATTAAACAAGGACAAAATGTAAAATATGTAAAAAAATAATAATAATAATAATTAAAAACAGTAAATTAAATACTTCAACTGCAATTACACCTCTAAAACAATATAAATCTACAGCAAAAAAAAGATAAATAAAATAATAACAATAAATAAAATAATATATATTACAATTAAATTTGATTAAACGAACAAAATGTAGAATATGTAAAAAAAAAAACAATAATAAAAAAATAAATAAAACAAAAGTAAAAAAGAAATTGTAAAATTGGTAAAACAAAAAATACAAAATTAAAAACAGTAAATTAAATGATACTTCAAAAATGTAAAATGTAAACAAATATACAATTAATTCCAATTAAATAAGAATAACAGAAAAATGTGTAAAAATGTAGTCAATTATAAAATGTAAAAATAAATACATGTAAAATGTCGAATAAAATGTGGAAAAATAATACCTTTACTTTACCTTAATAATACCTAATAACCTTAAAATAACAAAAAAAGACTATAAAATTGGTTAAAAAACCCTCAAAAGTAGTAAAAATAAAACAAATTACATCATTTCAAAATAAATAACACAAATTTTTGAATAAATTGCAATTAGGTAAAATTAGTAGAAACAAAAAAATGTTTGCTTTCTGAATTTGAACAGCAATTACACTTCTAAAACAATATAAATCTAAAAAAAAGTAAACAAATATTACATAAACATTAAAAATGTAAAACTTGTAAAACAAAAAATAAATAATAAAAACAAGTCAGTTAGTCAATTAAAATAATACTTACAAATTTAAAATGTAAAACAAGTATTACAATTTAATTTGATTGAATAAGAATAAAATGTGAAATATGTAAAACAAACAAATAAATAAATAAAAAATAAAAAATAAAATTAAAAAATCAAATAATTAAAACCATTAAATTAAATAATACTATAAAAATGTTAAAATGTTAAATTCAATTACATAAAAATAACAGAAAACTGTGTAAAAATGTAAACAAAAAATAATAAAAAGTAAAAATAAATACATGTAAAAATGTAAATATATTAAAATAAAACAAAAATGTCAAATAAAATGTGTAAAGAAAATAATACAACTTTAAAATAAAAAAATTAAAAAAAAAAATCAATTAATTTGCAAAAAGTTAATTTTTGAAATTTAAAAAAAAAATCTAAAGTAAAAATAAGAATACAAATACATCATTTTTAAATAAATAATAAACATATTAGAATATCAATCAGGTAAAATTAGCAGAAACATTAAAAAAAGTTTGCTTTCCGAATTTGAACAGTAAAAACACCTCTAAAACAAGAGAAATCTACAGAAAAAAAGATTTTCCCACTTGGTATTTTTGTTTTGTTTTCCAGCACATTTATTTGACTTGTCTGGCAGCTGATAAAACAGGTGAAGATCTGGGTTTATGTGTTTTAGATCAGACTGATGCTCACCGCTGGTTGATCAGACGGTGCAGGTCACACAGCAGCTGCTGATCCCAGTGCAGATCACTAAATTTCTCTGTTATCGCTCGACAGAACGTGTCAAACTGGAGGGTCTGTAAGGAGATGATGTATTCTCCTGGAAACAGACAACAAGACATGAGACATTTAAGACTCTTTCAACAACAAAGAACTGAGGTAAACTGTAGGTAAAAATATGTGGCCCGCATATTTAATAAAATGTAAACGTTAATAAAATAATAAAATGTAAACATTATAAAAATAATAAATCAATCAATCAAAATAATACTTCATAAAACAAAAAAGGTAAAAAAAAAAAATAATGTTAACGTATGATTAAAATATGCAAAAAAATATATATATATATATATATAAATATAAATAAATATAATGTCAATTATAAATAATACATTAATTTTATAATAACTTAAAATAATACATAATAACTTACATAATAACTTTATAATAAACTTAAAATTTTAATAAAATTAAATGAAACAAGAATAAAATTGAAAATGTTAAAAAAAAAAAAAAACACAAAATAAAAAAGTAAGATTTCTAAAACAAAAAATAAATATTAAAAACAAGTCAATTAGGCAATTAAAAAAAAACAGTCAACATTTTATAATGTAAAAAAATTAAAATAAAAAACTGAAACAAGAATAAAATGTAAAATGTTAAAAAAAAACAAAATAAAAATAATATGTAAAATTTATAAAACAAGAATAAATATTAAAAACAAGTCAATTAAAATAATAGTTAAAATTTTATAATGTAAAAACTTTTAACTAAACAAGAATAACATGTAAAATATATAAAAGAAACAAAATAAAAATGTAATTTGATTAAATAAATAAAATGTAATAATTAATAAAATGTAACATTTGTAGAACAAAAATAATACAATAACACTTAAATAAAATGTAAACTGTAAACAAATATTACAATTAAATTTAATTAAATAAAAATAACTGAAAAATGTGTAAAAATGTAAATAAAAATAAATACATTGAAATATATTAAAATAAAACAAAATCTAAAATAAAATGTGTAAAAATAAAATGTTAAAATAAAGTGCAATTAGACAAAAGTAGTAAAAGCTAAAAGTTACAGTAACTCAAACCGTATTTGTAACATAAAATATTAAACTAACTCAGTGTATACGAGTTTGTAGTACTCATATTTATTGGTTTTAAAACTTAAATGGTTTAAGGCAATCGGTTTCCTCAAACGGTTTCAGTTACCGTAACTCGTTGGGTTTTACACTGTCGATTTTATTTAATTTTTTACCCATAGCCAGATCTTGGACTCTGTTCTCCAGGTAGTCATCCAAATCAATCTCTTCTCTGAGGAGCTCGATGACGTGCCGCAGACACGAGGATCTCTGACGTGAGCGTGACGGGCCGTGATTCATACAGTGAGGATCAGCGTTGGACTGAACTGT
The DNA here is from genome assembly GCA_012976165.1 of Labeo catla. Lineage (NCBI taxonomy): Eukaryota > Metazoa > Chordata > Actinopteri > Cypriniformes > Cyprinidae > Labeo > Labeo catla. The sequence continues at coordinate 20,568 of VONZ01001921.1, forward strand.
GATATTTGTTGCAGGACTTTCAGGAGACACTGCTGAGTCTCTGTGGCTCTCACACACGCTTTCATTCCTCACGCCGTCATCTGAAGGTTTCTGTGGTTTCGCGATTAGTGATTCGGTGCTGAAGTGATCCACGCCTGTGATTGGCTGAAGCACGGCGATCTGAACAGGAAGCAGGGTCAGACGTCCTGTCTGTGGGTCTTGCTGTAGCAGGAAGTTGTTACAAATCCCATTAGCACAAGACAGGGCGGGGAAGTTTGGCTGGTCGGCAGTTTCTTGACTGATTATTTGGGGAGTCGCTGGAGGCGGTGAATTCACAAGAGTCTTACAACTGGAGGATGATGAATAACCGGTGGAGAAAACACCACCCATCCCATCATCCTCTGTGGCGCTCTCTTCCTGTTCATCTGGCTCTCGCAGAACAGTTTCATCTGTGATGTCCTCAACAGAGCGTCCACTGACAATCCTGGAAAATAATCATTTAAAAATTAAAAAAAATTAGAACTTAAATCTGACTTCAGTTATAAAATGAACTTTAGGGCTCCAGATCAGGGTTATCATTAACTAAAACTATTAAAACAGCTTTGTTAATTGAAATGAAGTTGAAATAAATTATAAATATTAGATGAAAAACGTATTTTAGTTAACTGTCACAGCTCAATTTCTAGTTTAAGCTGAAAAACTAAATTACTAAGAAAAAAAAAATCAGTGCATTTATGACAAAAATGTAAAAATGTTTATCTTACAAAAAAGTAAGATTAAAAACACAAAAATAATCAAATAAAATAAAACAGCAAAAATAATGCAATGTTTGTAATGTTTGTAAAAGGTAATCAAATAAATCTGAATAATACTTGAAAATCAGAAAATGTAAAAAAAATAAAATAATAAAATGCAAAATAAAAATGGGAAAATAATACAAAAAAAATTAAATAATACAACAATACAAATAAAATAAATCTGTAAAAAGTAATAAAATAAATTAATAAATAAAACAATAAAAATAATACAATCTAAAAAGGAGCCTCAATTGAGTGTTCACTGACAATCCTTAAAAATAATTAAAACAAAAACATTAGGGCTCCAGATCAAGGCTATTGTTGTTAACTTAAACTAAAAGATTTAAAATTTAAATTGAAAATGATTGAAGAAAAAAATAAAATAAAATAAAATAAAAACTGAAATAAAATTGAAAATGATTGAAAAAAATAAAAAAATAAAATGAAATAAATGTAAAAAAAAAAAAAAATGTACTTCATGCTGCCAAGGCAACATTTCTTATTTTCATTTATTTTAGATTTGAAGCACTACAATTATCAACTGGAATTAAAATAAATATTAAAACTGAAATTAAAAAGTAACTTAAATAATAATAATTATATATATGTATATATATGTGTATGTATATATATATATATATATATATATATATATTTTTTTACTAAATTATTTTATAAAATACAATCTCTTTTGACAACACACTAAATCTTAATGGTTTGGGTAATTTGATAACTCCTGGTTTGCTAAAATGCACAGATTCATAAAAACTAACAACATTAAGTATGTTATGAACAAGATCAATATTCAATCATCACTGAAATACTGATGACTTAAATGCATGCAACATGATGCATTCTGGGATTCCCTAAAATCTGCGAGTTGTTCTTTGCAGACCTACAGCTCAGACTGCGGGCGATGAACGAGCGCGTCCTGCGTCAGTATTATGGGGCTGAAATGTGTGGCAGAGGAGGTGAAGGCCTCAGGCAGTCTGATGCTGGTGGAGGATTCTGGGTAATTATGAGGAACTGGACCAGCTACAGGCTCCAACCGGCCCTCGCTGGCCAACGGGACAAAACCTGAGAGAAAGACAACACAAACACACACCGGCAGATTAACACCAAACACACGTGAAGTATGCACATTAATATATAGGCGACATACAATATTACACAACAGGGTGAATCTCATAAAAGACCTGCAGATCACATTTCACCCTCAAATAAAAAATTATATTTTACATAATGAAAATGACAGTATTTCAGTAGCAAAAGCACATTTCCCCTTAAAAAAACATATAATGTACATATATACACAGAAATACAAACACACGCTATATACATCTTCCAACAACAAAAAAAGTGATTAAGACAATTCAAACAAAGGTAAAAATTGATGTGAAAATATGTGGCCTACTCTTACATAAACACTATAATTATTTAGTTTATTAAGGTTTATTTCTCTTAAATTAAGCTCCTTTGGACTTAATTCATGAAAAAATTCTGTGAATTTGACAAAAATCATAAAATTAAAGGTTGAGCTGGGGGTGTTTTTTTAAACATGAGCAAGTTACAAAAAAGTAAAAAATAGAAAAGTATGAAAATAATAAAATAAAAAAAGAATAAAATGTGAAAAAATATGAAAAAAAAAACCAAAATAAAAATAAGAAATTTATATATAAAGGTGGGTAAAATGTGCTTAATTGCTGAAAATAATTTTAAAAAAAGTGTTTTCTTTATGGACAAAACAATTTATTTATTCGAGCTTTGATATTAGGGTGAAATATGACCTGAAAATATTCATGACAGGTTTTGTGACAGTTTAATCTATTTAATCTGAAATGTTAAAAATGCAAATTGACAGAATGACTCGCACCTGTCTTAACTTCTCCCAAGTGTGGGTCAGATGGGTTTTCAGCACACTCAGGAGAAGACCAGTCCTCTGTATCTCTATTCCCATCGAATGCCTTCAATGAAAACCGTACTTGTTATGAGAAACTTGTTGATCGAAGTTCATGGATTAAGACAGGAAAGAGTTACAGAAGAGTGCTTGGACTGACAGCTGCTACGCTGATGAGAGGACTTGTTGGTCATTTGTTTTTATTTTATTTAGTCTAAAGAATTTTAGGAGAAACATCTGAGGCATCTGAGGGTTTGTTCATATAACATTTACACTGACTTTATTTCTGTCTGTAAATTTTAGTTACAATACATATTTTGTGAGTTTCTTTCTCCACTTCAGTAAAACTTGCATACACCGAACTTAGCAGTTTTATTCTTATCTAAATTCTGAAGGATTTTATAGAAGGGTTTTTCATATATCGTTTAACTGATTTATTATGGCACTTTTCTTATTTACGTCTGTAGATTTTAAATACATATGTTTAAAGAGATTTTTCTCAACTTCAGCAGGACGTACATAAACCAAACTTTACAGTTTTATTCATATTTATATTTTGAATGTTTTTACAGAGAGGTTTCTTCATATAACATTCACTTGATTTTATTATAATACTCTATTTGCATCTGTAGATTTCAATTACAATACATAACTTTAAAGGCCATTTTCTGAAAATTAATTTCTTTCTCCACTTCAGTAACACTTCCATACACCAAAACTTACAGTTTAATTCCTATCTATATTATGAAGGTTTTCATAGAGGGGTTTGTTCATATAACATTCACACTGATTTTTATTACTGTATTTTTATTATCTATTTCCGTCTATAGATTTCAATTACAATACATATTTTGTGAGTTTGTCTCTCCACTTCAGTAAAACTTACATATACCAGACTTTGCAGTTTTATTCATATCTAAACTCTGAAAGATTTTATAGAAGTGTTTTTTCATATATTGTTTGACAGATTTATTATTGCACTTTTCCTATTTACGTCTGTATATATTTTAATTACAATACATATGTTTAAAGAGATTTTTCTCCACTTCAGCAGGACTTACATGAACCAAACTTCACAGTTTTATTCCTATCTATATTCTGAAGGTTTTTACTGAAGGGTTTTTTAATATCTTGTTTAACTGATTAATTATTGCACTTTTCCTATTGACGTCTGTATATTTCAACTGCAATACATATATTTAAAAAGATTTTTCTCCACTTCAGCAGGACTTGCATAAATCAAACTTTACAGTTTTATTCCTATCTATATTCTGAAGGTTTTTATAGAGGGGTTTGTTCATGTATCTTTTGGCTGATTTACTATTGCACTTTACGTCTGTATATATTCAGTTCTGTATTTCGGTTACAATACATATGTTTCAAGAGATTCTCCACTTCAGTAAAACTTACACCAAATTTTACAGTTTTATTCCTATCTATATTCTAAATGTTTTTACTGAGGGGTTTGTTTATATAACATTCATCTGATTTTCTACACCATTTTATACATATAAAAACATGGTAAAAAATATATTTTTTGATTTATGGAGTGATAAAAAAATAGATATGCAAAACCCCCTCTGTAAAAACCATTAACAACATGAAACAAGAATTTTGGACCTGAATATCAGATTTCTGTTATGGAAATGTATGCAAATGAGTGATTGTTTAATTATTTAGTGCCTTGTTTGTGTATTTAAACATAACATTTCAGAAAACTTGCAATAGAACAAAAAACTTTGCATCTTTGAACAAAAAACTTAGCATTAATCAACTAGGGAATTATGGTGATAAATATTAGTTATATATTTTACCCTATTAACCCGGGCTGTCTTGCTTTAAACACAAATGAGTCTCCAGCGCTATGAAAGATTAACCTCCGAGTAATAACATTCCTGTGGGAACTCTCATGACAAAATCAATTCATGACTATTTGGACACTGGAGTCAAAACAATGTGTAACAGATGTGCAAATAGGACAGAAACGACTTTGGATGGGTGGGCGCCTACAGGGGCGTCTGTTTGCTGCTGATATCACTGGACTGGCATGTTTAATGCAGCAGAAGGAGGGACAGATTCAGGCAGAGACCATGTTTCAGTGACACAGACAGTTGGAGGCGGGTGAAACGCACAGGGACTCTATAAAACCGAAAAGACAAGATCACATGACTGATGAAACTCTGCCCTGTGTGAGATCTGTGTCTGCACAGATCCTCCGGATGAATGAAGTGTCACGCTTCACCTGGTGAACTCGGCTGATGATCTGCGTCCACACGTTCTCTGCATTCGTTCCCTGGCGGGACAGGTAGTCACGGCAAGACTGAAATATAACAGCCGACATAAAGCACTTTAGCACAGGTGAACAGAGAGTAGAGAGAGTAGTGCATGTGTTCTTTCTTCTTTATGATTATATATAAGTGTTATATTTATTATATTTTTTGGAGTGAAATATGACTCTAAATATGACTTCAGATGTTTAAATGAATAAATGAACGATCACTCTCAAGTACCTTTTTCGCCATTTCAATAGAAGGTCTTTCGATGGGAGTTCTTTTGGCCATCTCAAGCAGGAGTCTCTTGAGTTTTCTTGGCATGGCCAGCTTTTGATTGGGAGACAAATTAAACTTGGCCGCAGCCCAGAGGACAGCTGCTACCCCATACACACACGCCTAGAGACGAGCAAAAACACATTGTAAACCACATTCATTTAAACAGACGATGCTGTCACTTCTAGACGGTGACAAACCTTTTCCGTCACAATTCCATGTTCTTGAAACTCAGGAGCCAGAAAAAATGCATCACAGGAGACTGAAACGGAAAGGAAAAGAATTAATGGACTAATAACAAAAATTATAATTGCATTTACGTATTTTCGTTTGCTTAGCATGTGACTATTAGTCTAAAGTGCTATTCTACATATAAAGTTGTTTCTTGTTTTCTGTATTTACAATTGTTTCCCCATTGACAACTGTTAAGATGGTAATAATATTCTGTATTTCTCGTACCCGAGTTTTTAGGTCTCAGAAACAGCATCTCTCCTTCACAGCCCACATACACCGAGTCCAGACACAGGTAATCTAATATAACACACAGTAGGAGCCACAGATCACGGAGATCATGTAAACGTGGAACAATCAGTTGCTAAATTAATACTGGTATTAGTTTGTGTTAAATGGAGATAGTTGGTAACACTCCCCAGCTGTTTGGTTGTGCTTCAGCATTTTATGTTAAACTTTATAAGAATGTTCTGTCACTTAAAACAACAACAACAACAAACAGCATATTAGAATGATTTCTGAAGGATCACGTGACACTGAAGACTGGAGTAATGATGCTGAAAATTCAGCTTTGATCACAAAAATAAATTACATTTTAAAATATATTCAAACAGAAAACATACATTATGAATTGTAATATTATTTCACTGTTTTTATATACATTTATTTCTATTTAAATAAATGCAGCCTTGGTGAGCAGAAGAGACTTCTTTCAAAAACATTAAAAAATCAACTATTCCAAACTTTTGACTGGTAGTGTATATATTAATTAATTGTACTGTATATGTATTATTTTCACAGGGTTTAATGTACAAGAAAAAGTAGATATTAGATGCTTTAACTGGTCATCACTTCTGTATTTTTATTATTTATTTTTTTTTACATTTTTGATGAAGTTTTAACATTCTTGATGTTCACTTTATGCCTTCAGAGTGACACAAGATTTTTTAAAACTACAAATATTCCATCAGGTCCCAGAATTAAAATCACCTAAAACACTGCATGCGTAAAAAAATTATACAGTATTACAAAAAGTTGCAATGCATAAAGCAATGCATCAGTAAATGCTTGCATTAACATAATTAACTATTAAATAAGTATTTAATATAAAGTTACTACAGATGAAATATTTGAAGTCAAAGCTCTTTGCCTGATGACTGACCTGGGAGGTCGATGTAGGTCTGCAGCGTAGAGAGACATGTGTAGCACAAAGCCCAGAGCTCATTGACCGAGAACGGCTGAGCAGAGCAGGAGAGCAGCTCCCGCAAGGAGATCCACTGAGAAAAAGAAAACGGTATGAAATATTAATTATTCATTTTACATATTTCTTTTTACTACATTTTCAAAATGCTTCAATTAGTTCCAGGTTTACAGCAAGACACCACCGGTAAAAATGGTACATTTTTTTTTTTTTTTTGTCATAGAATTTTTATTGTTGCAAATTGCATTTTACATTTTATACCACCCCACACACCATATACAATCCTACCCAGCCCCAACAAAACAATCCCCAATTAACAGGAATGACATCTGAGGGAAAAAAAAATACAAGAAAAATAAATAAAAAATACAAATAATGATAATTAAAATAAATAAATAAATAAATAACATAAAATAATAATATCTCTCTATATATACACCTCCACTCAATCCACGTCTAAGGTTTTTAAATCATTAAAGAATGTGATAAATTGCCATTTTTCATTTTTCAGCCACAGTTAAATAGAGGGGGGTTAAAATGGTACATTTTAAATAAAAATATAATCACTGCTTCACAAGTTTAGTGAATCACAGTGCATTAAGACAAATGTTTTGTTATATTTAAATATGCAAATAATGCACTATCTAATTAAATATCTACTTATTTGCATATATTCCTTAAACATTGGATAAAACCAGGTTGAAAATTCTTAGAGAATAGAGTTAAAGGTTTTTTTTTTTTATTTTTATTTTTTTTTTATAGAGGGCATTTTGGATTTCACTTTTATCACTGTAAAGTTTGGTGTATGTAAGTGTTACTGAAGTGCAGAAGAATCTCGCCGTCTTTGCATAGATATGCATAGCACTAGAAATCTACTGACGCCATTAGATAAAGTGCAATAAAATAAACACTTAAATCTGCATTTTGGATGTTTTCTTTCACTAGTCTGAACCATCAAAATATAAGCATATTTCCACCAGAATAAAAAAAAAGTAATTGCGACTTTTTATCTCACAATTCTGACTTTTTTTTCTCTGTTTCCTGAGTTTACATCATGCAATTCTGTGTTTAAGTTATGCAATAAAAAAATTTAAAAGGTAATTGTGACGTTTTGCTTTTTATCTCACAATTTCTTCTCAGAATTGCTAGTTTATATCTCACAATTCTGACTTTACATCTCGCAGTTACGAGTCTTTTGCACACAGTTATGAGTTTATGTCTCACAATTCTGACTTTTCTTTGTGAGTTTTGTATCTCAATTCAAATTTTTCCTTTTCAAAAATTGTGAGAATAAAATTCAAATTGTAAAAAATAATCTCAATTATGTGAATAAAAATTAAATTGTGAGATTGTGACATATATAAAAGTTGTAAAAAGTACATAACTATAAGTATTTTATTTTGCATCATCAAACACACCTGATTCTGAGATTCCTCATTCAGGCACAAGACAGTTCTGTTTACATGACTAAAGCTGCACAGTTCAGCGTCTGCGTGCGTTTCTCCGTCCTCTGAGGCTGTCGGGCTTTCAGCTTCTACAGCTTCAATCTGATCCGTCTCGCACACGTCGGGTTCAGGCGTGCAGCCTGTCGCTTCATCAGACGGGATGCCCGAGTCCTCCTCCTCTAGGTCTGAATCCATGGCTTTCGGCCGCCGCAGTCTCCCGCTCCACCCGGCGGCGGCGCTCTCCTCCTCCGTGATCTCGGACAGGTCGGCCACCATCATGCTGATGGGCGCGTGCGACGGCGGACAGAGCGCCGGAGGGTTGTTGGAGTCTGGGACCGAGCAGGAACGGTTCAGAGCTCTCTTGGCTCTCCCGGGCCTCCTCTCCTGACTCCTCCTGTGTACCGGAGAACTGTTCTGAGACCTGCTGTCTGGCGACGGATCGACTGAACCTCCGGACCACGAAGAGCCGTTACAGAGCAGACCTCTGCGTCTCAGCAGCAGCTCCTCACCGTCGTATGAATCGGTCGAGTAGTTTCTGATCATGGTTCGATCGCCGGACGGATTCTCTGTGGAGTTTGATCTGGAGACTTTGTGATCCAGAAACTGGAAATTGCATTTCTCCCATCCATCTGTGAACAAACAGAAAGATTTGACCCACATAGAGAAATCTTGTTCTGATTTTTTTATGTTTATCGATCTCATTAAGTGACTTTTCTTTTTGTTTTATAGATGTTTTTTTTTGGTTTGTTCGACTACTTGAAAGAGAATATAGGAAAATATTACTTAATTTGTTACCTGCTAGCTAAATTTCACATACTTTCTTCAGAACTAAAACAAATGATTCGCGATGCGCGATCTGAATCCCGAACTGAATCAAATGATTCGCGAACCCGCATCGAAGTCCCGATTTGAATCAAATGATTTTCTCGATACACGCTCTGAATCCCGAACTAAATCAAATGATTCATGAACCCGCGCCAAAGTCCCGAACTGAATCAATCGCGATCCGCGCTCTGAATCGCGAACTGAATCAAATGATTTGCGATCGCGATCTGAATCCCGAACTGAATCAAATGATTCACAATGCGCTCGAATCCGATCTAAATGAAATCATTACACTGAACCTCACAAAAGTCCCAAACTAATTCAAATGATTAGCGATCGCTGAATCGAACTAAATCAAATGATTAACACCAAAGTCCCGAACTGAATCAAATGATTAGCGAACCAAAGTCGAACTGAATCAAATGATTAGCGAACCAAAGTCGAACTGAATCAAATGATCCGCGAACCCGCCAAAATCCCGAACAAAATCAAATGATTCGCGATACGCGCTCTGAATCCCGAACTGAATCAAATTATTTGCGATCCGTGCTCTGAATCCCGAAATTAATCAAATGATTCGCGAAGCCGCACCGAATCCCGATCTGAATAAAATGATTTGCGATACGCGATCTGAAATAAATGATTCACGGTCCGCGCTCCAAAGTCCCGATCTGCATAATGATCGCTAACTATGGACCAATTATCTGTTTGTAAACATTCGGGATGCGCGCGCAGCATGGTTGCAGAAAACCCGGAGATATCGCCTTTACAGCTAGAGAATTACAAGGACATGGCACAAAATACTTAGATTTAAAAAGAGATTATATTGATTAGATGTCATTTTCAAAATGTTATTCGCATATTACAACAGCTTGTCACCCAGCCATAAGAAATGTTATTCAACGAAATTGGCGTTAGATAGTTGGATTGTCTTACAGACTCGAAACAGGGATGACGTTTTTTTATGGGCGGTTCAAGTGGCAGTCTATGGAGCCATGGAATAAAAGAATAAAAAAGGTAAATTAGATTTTTATTTTTCAAAATTCTAACTTTATTTTCGCAATTCCGAAATTATATCCCACAGCTCTAGAGGAAAAACAACTCGTCATTCTCTCTTTTCCCCTCGGCTCAGAGTTTATATCCCACACTACTGCTTTTTTCCCTCAGAATTAAGAAACTCACTAGTTTGAAAAAATCAGAATTGTGAGATAAGATAAAAAAATGTTATGTTAAAAAGTAATTGTAATAGGTTTAAATAATATTTCATGCTGTAACTGTAGGGCTAATACAATACATCCCCTATGAACAGCATATGTGAATATTATGTAGACTTATTGTTTAAATCAAATTTATAATCATAGCAGCTTTTTAGCTTCAAATGGCGTCTTTGACTACAGTATTGTATAAAAAAATATTTGCATTCCGATTTTGACATCAAAAGGCACAAAAATATTTTTTTCTATTATTCCATGGAGTTTACCCGTTTACCTCCACTTGCTACCAGTGTTTTTCTGCAACCACTATGCGCGTGCAGCTGCAAATGACGTAACTGTGACGTCTACTCGAAACTGGTCTATAAATTCAGATCAGGAGTCTGAGCGGGGATCGGGAATCATTCAATTTGTGAAATGACTCGATCTGAATCAAATAAACAGTGCTTCAAAACAGTGAATAATTATATTTTGAAAAGCTCTGTTCAGTCATTATTATATAACTAATCAGATGTACTGCAATAAGAGACAGCTGTGAAACCACACCTTGGAGGGCAGCGACGGACTCTATGGACAGGACTCTTCGGCCGATGGCAGATAGTTTCCGGCAGACGGTTGTGGGCGATATGTCGCCGAGTACAGCCTCCGCCTGAGAGAGAATATCCTGACAAAATAATAGACAATATTATTCACACATATCATTGAGAGCAATCTGCCTCTGCATCTCAAATCACATTTAAACATTTAACATTTTAATGATTTAATTCTCCAGAGAAAGTCGTGCAAGCTCACGAGTCGACCTTGTAGTTTAGGTTCAATAAATGTTCCCATCAAAAACGTCAATATATTTTTTCATCAAGCTCTCGCCTCAAAAGATCAAGGACAGTTTGATGAATCATAAAATGATTCATCCATACATGATGAAACCGTAGTGAAAAGCTAGGTTTTTTTTCATAATTTTTATATTTTCTCTTTTATTTAAAAACAAAACATGCAATATTTTATTTCTTTACTTGCATGTCATGTCAACGTGAGCGAATGTGTTACATTATTAATATTAATAATAAAAAACAAAATAATAATAAAATAAAAACTACCTTTTTACTGCTTAGAGACACTGGAATCCAAAGCATACTGACTAGAAAGATGTTTTATTTTTCCTAGACAGTTACTGTGAATAGTTGCATTAAATGTTTATAGCTACTACTTGTAAAACAATGATGATTGAAGTGAGTTTTCTGAGACCTTCTCTACTCCGCCTGTCTGTGCTGGTCAGAATCATCCGTCAGTGCATTTCAGCGCAGTAAAGCTGCATTTGTGCGATTATTCACAGCTGTCAGACGAGAGACTGAAGCAGAGATCTGTTCTGTCACACAGGAGATTCATAACGAGTTTGTGTTTAATGTGTTTATAAGAGCGGCTGCTGTTGAACAGCTTTCATTTCAGTGCACTATCTTTGAATAACCACTAGGTAGCGCTTTAAGTTCACTACATTTTAATGGACAGATTTGAGAAACATGCTATGCATTTCTGACTCAAATGGTGATCTGTTCTCATCAGAATATCCTTTTATAAAATTAAGACGTGAAATTATTCACACGTCATTAAACTAAGTCAAATCTCCCTTAAAAGGTTCATATTGTACATTGTTTAAATCTCTACAAAAAGTCATAAGTTATATATACACACACACACTATTATATATACTATATATACTAAGAGAATACTGTTACTTGTCAGTTTTATTATGTATTTTCATGCATTATTTATTATTAAAACTTTTTATTATTTATTATTCTTTGATGTCAGTTAGTGGTTTCAGTACAGTACATGTAGGGACACTACTAAAATATGTCATTATTCTCTGATATCAGTTTGCTCACAATTTGATCACAAATATTTGTATTTTTCTATTGTTTTAATATGCTATATTATTTATTTTTCTCTGAAGACAGTTTTATCTATGATTTTTTTTAAAGTGTTTTATTTTATTTCTAAAAAATATCTGACACCTACCAGCAATGTTACTATAGTTAGCAAACAAAAAAAAAGCTTAAACTTCTTTTATTGCAGCTAGATGCCAAAGCAACATTACTCAAAGAGAAAAACAGAAGGATTTCACAAGTGGTGAACCTGTAATCGCGGTCGGTCCTCAGGTTTCTCGCTCTGCATCTGCTTCAGCAAACACCGGCTCTCCTCACTCAACTCCACCTGTAGCTCCGCCTCCGTCACGAAATCCAGCGCCGCCCACAGGGTGGAGCCTAACGAGAACATGTGACCCTGAGAAAAAGAGAGAGAGACTACGTTCTTGTCAGCATTTATATATTTTCCACTAGATAAAATCAGTTATGTGATTGTAATGTTTCATCTTATGCACTATGAGACTGATTTTGTACAATAAAAATGCATTTATTTATTTATCCCGATAGAATAATTCATGAATCCCGAACTGAATCAAATGATTCGCGAATCCGCACCAAAGTCCCGAACTGAAACAAATGATTCGCGATCCGCGCTCTGAATCCCGAACTGAATAAAATGATTCGCGATCCGAGCACCGAATCCCGAACTGAATAAAACGATTCGCGATCTGCGCTCTGAATCCCGAAATATATAAAATGATTAGCTATCCGCTCCGAATCCCAAACTGAATCAAATGATTCGCGATTCGCGATCTGCGCTCCGAATACCGAAATGAATAAAATGATTCGGGATCCGCGCTCCGAATCCCGAACTGAATCAAATGATTCGCGATTCGCGATCTGAGCTCTGAATCCAGAACTAAATCAAATGATTTGCGAAACCGCACCAGAGTCCCGAACTTAAAAAACAAAACATAAAACAAAACAAAAACAAACAAAAAACAAGAATATAGACAGACTTCTAAAGTCCAGAACTGAATCAAATGATTTGCGATCTGCGCTCTGAATCCCGAACTGAATCAAATGATTCATGAACCCAAATAAACTCAAATGATTTGATTCACGATCCGCGCTACAATCATAACTGATCAAATTAGTTATATGATTGTAAGGTGTCATCTCATGCACTATGAGTCTGATTTTGTGCAGTAAAAATGCATTTATTTATTTATCCCTATATAATAATTCATGAATCCAGAACCGAAATAAATGATTCGCGATCCGCGCTCTGAATCCCGAACTGAATAAAACGATTTCCGCGGCTCTGAATCCCAACTGAATAAAATCTTCGACCGCAATCTCAACTGGCGCTCGATCAATCGAACTGAATAAACGATTTGATAGCGATGAATCCCGGAACTGAATTAAACGATTAGCCATCTGCTCCAATCTAACTGAATAAAACAATTCGCGATCCGCCTGAATCGAACTGAAAATTGATTCGCGATTAGCGATCGCTCTGAATCCCGAAATGAATAAAATGATTCGCGATCCGCGCTCTGAATCCCGAACTAAATCAAATGATTTGCGAAACTGCACCAGAGTCCCGAACTGAAAAAAAAACAACAAAAAACAAAACAAAAACAAACAAAAAACAAGAATATAGACAGACTTCTAAAGTCCAGAACTGAATCAAATGATTTGCGATCTGCGCTCTGAATCCCGAACTGAATCAAATGATTCATGAACCCAAATAAACTCAAATGATTTGATTCACGATCCGCGCTACAATCCTATAACTGATCAAATTAGTTATATGATTGTAAGGTGTCATCTCATGCACTATGAGTCTGATTTTGTACAGTAAAAATGCATTTATTTATTTATTTATTAGTTTAGTAAATAATACAAAAACTGATGTTAATCCTAGAACACAATGTAACAAAGTCATTTATAAGTTGTTTTATTGGTCAGCAAAGCCGAATGCATGCAGGCGTCTGCTATCCTCCAAAAATACATCAGCCTTTCCATCAAAACAAGTTCAGAAATGATGCAAACAACAAAAGGAGTCTTAGAGAATCTCAAGATTGCATATACCTGATACTAACATGCATCTAATCATCAGTATTTCAGAAAATACTGTTTGAAATAAAAGGCTGTTCATTCCCACAGTTAGAAACATTACATAAGGTGTTTTTATCTCAGAAATGCAAACCGCCTACAGCCGTTCTGGCTTGTTACACGTTTGATGTTCAGTAAAGCATTATGATTATATCCACATATAATATAGAAGCCGGTGGGCTGTTTGCATACGATACGACGGCATGAAAATCTTTGTGTTAGTGTGTGTAATTTGCTGGAAGTTCAGATCACAGTCCTCAGGGATCATGAATCATATGTGACGCTCCAGTCCAGATCCAGACTATTTATCAGCATCATTCACACACCAATACTGCTGCTTTCACAACTACCTGTTATATATGTTTGATGATATATATAAAATTCTTAAAAATACTCTATTTTAAACATGCAAGCTCAATCGTGAGCATGTTTTACACGACCAATAAATAATCTCTTACAGCACATCATAAGCACTTGATTTGTTTTGGGTTTTATTCTTTGACTGTTTTAAAGGTCTCCGTTTTGTCAACATCAATTCTGACCTTGTGAGAGAGAGAAGAGCTTGAGATGTATTGATTTGTTTCCAACAAAGGCTGAGTTTTTTCTTTTTTATTTCAGTTAACATTTATTTTATTTTAGGTAGCACAATTTTAATGTTTTAAGTGTTAGTTTTTGTTACTATAAAAATTCTTGTCATCTAACCCAATTAACATAAGCAAAAACCTTTTTTTTCTTTTTCTTTTTTTTTTTTTTTTTAATTTAAAGTGCCCTTAATATTACTGATGTACTATTATTTTAATACAATACATTGAGTCCTTTAACAACAATATTTTTTAAAATATCTGAATTTTTATTTTTATATTTTCCATTTCCATTTTAATTTTACTATGTTTTAGCAATTTTGTGTTTGTCATTTTTATTAGTATTTTTTTTTATGTCTATCTAGTTTTTGTAAATGTTTATTTCAGTTTTAGTTTGTTATTTTAGTACATCAAGTTTAACCAAATGAAAATTAAATTAAATAAAGAACCAAAATAAAATATTTTAAAAGATTTTCTTTTATTTCAGGTAACAGATTTTTTTTTTATGGTTTTAGTTTTTGTTAGTTATATTCATTTTAGTGTGTAATGCACTTAATATGACAAGCAAAATTTATTTATTTCCCTTAATATCACCGAGATACTATTATAGATACTTTTAATATTTGCAATTATTTTTTTCTGTTTTAAAATTAATTTTATATAAAATTTTAGTACTTTTGTTGTGTTTTGTCATTATTCCTTTTTTTATGAAGTTATTTAATTTATTTTAGATCAAGTTAAACCAAATGAAAATGGGAATAAATTAAATAAGTATTTGTTTTTTATATGGCACCTTTTATATATTTTAAAATATTTTTATTGAATTTTTTTATATATTATTTTTAGTTTATTTTATTTGAACATTTGTCATTATTACTTTTTTTTGTTTTTTGTTGTTAATAAATATGCCTATGAAGTTATTTCATTTATTTTAGCTCAAGTTAAACCAGATGAAATAGGATTAAATTAAATAAGTTATTTTTTTTATATGGCAACTTTTATATTTTATTTTAAATATTTTACTTTTTTAAATACATTTTTATTTTATTTTATTTTAACATTTGTCATTATAATTATTTTTTTAAATATGTCTATGAAGTTATTTAATTTATTTTAGCTCAAGTTAAACCAAATGAAATGGGATTAAATTAAATAAGTTTTTTTTAATATGGCACCTTTTATGTTTTATTTTAAATATTGTACTTTTTAAATACATTTTTATTTTATTTTATTTTAAAATTGTCATTATAATTATTTTTTAATGTGTCTATGAAGTTATTTCATTTATTTGAGCTCACGTCAAACCAAATTAAAATGGGATTATTTTATTTTATTTTATTTTATATCTTATTATTTTATATTATTTTTTAAATACATAATTTTTATTTTATTTAATTTAACATTTATTTATTTCTAGTTATTAGTATCACCATATATATTTATAACACATATTCATTAGTTCAATCAGTTCCTGGACTCATGATTTCTCACCTCAAATGTGCTTCCAGTTTTATCCAATTCTGGAGGAATAAAACAGCCATCAGGATCATCTAAGGAAAAGGAAAAAAACAAGACAAATCAACTCCATTCTTACACTTCCACAAACACAATCAATCTGAGAGGCGCATCTCCATGCAAAAGTCACTGTAAAAAATCATGCGAGCTTGAAAACACACAAATTGATAATAGATGAATGAATGCAAATGCACAGATGCGTGCGCACTAATAATAGTTATGAGTGACGGTCTCAGAAAGAGCAGTCAGACACCAAAGCGCAGATGTTTAATTACATAGTTTTGTGTGTGTGAATAAGGAGCTGGTGCCGCAGCGTTTGTCGTCTAACTAGGCCACGCTGAGGATTCACATTCTCCTCCAGACGCTTCTGCAGAGCTCGACTGCTGAAATAGGTCAGGCTTTCTCCTCCCGAGTATGTCAGATCCTCCAGAAACTCCTCAGGGTTACGCCGGCACAGGAACCTACCGGTATATTTAGATAGCGTGCGCTGCGGCCTTTGAGAAACGAGCTGGAGGACGAAACCACTGCTTGTTTTATATACAGTAGTTCTCATTTGTACCTTCACCTACAAGACCTGAAGATCTAGACCTCTTTTTGTGGTGTTATTGGACTTACGTTTTTACAGGCTTACATTGTAAAAAAGAAAAAAAAAACTGCAATGTTTTGTGTATGGCATATCGGTAACGGCTTGTTTTACAACCAGGGCCTCGTCAGGCACCAAACATGAGTTAAAGCCAGTGTTGGCGAGTATATGAAACACAGCCTGAGAATGTAATAAATCAAAGACTTCACTGTAATTATATAAATACGTAATCTGTTGCGCTGCGCTCTGATGTTTTTATGTGAGCTCATGATAACAGTGTTTTCACTGTCGAGTTTGTAATGAAAAGTGTATATAAATCTGAACAAAAGAGAAACATTTTACAAGAGACGTTTCTCTGTGGTTTTCCGCCAAAATAAAAGTTCTATGGTTTAACATTTGAAAGCAAAGAAAAAAAAAACATGAATATTTAAATTTTTCTGCTCTTATATAATATTGTAATAATAAATAAATATATAACAACAACAACAATAATTATTATTGTTCTAATTATTATTATTATTATATATTTTTAAAATTACTTACGTTTTCATGATTTGTCATTTTTATTAGTTTGTATTTTTTAATGTCTATATAGTTTTTATTCATTTTTATTTCAGTTTTAGTTTCAGTTATTTAAGTACATCAAGGTAAACTAAATGAAAATTAAATAAAATAAAGAGTTGAAATGAAATATTTTTTAAATATTTTCTTTTAATTCATGCAACAAATTTAACTTGAATTTTATTTACTTTTTAGTAATTATTAACTAATTAATTAATTTATTTTAATAGCACTGAAATACTATTACAATTACTCTTAATATTTTGAATTAATTTTTCTGTTTTAACCAAAATTTTATTTAGCATTTTAGTCATTTTGTTGTGTTTTATCATTAATAATTTTTTTGTCTATAAAGTTTGTATATATTTTATAAATATTCTTTTTTTATTTCATTTATTTTAGCACAAGTTAAACCAAATAAAAATTAAATAAAAAGTGTTAAAATGGTATATTTTTAAAATATTTTCTTTAAATTTTCTTTAATTTTTTTATGGTTTTAGTTTTTGTTAGCTATAACAATGTTGGTGTCTAATGCATTCTAATAATTTTTATTTAAGTTATAGTTTCAGTTATTTAAGTACATCAAGGTAAACTAAATGATAATTAAATAAGAAGTGTTAGAATTAATTTTAAAAATATTTTCTTTTAATTCATGTAACTAGGTTTTTTATGGTTTTAGTTTTAGTTTTGTTAGCTATTACAATTTTGGTGTCTAATGCAATTAATATGACAATCAAAATACAAAATACAATTATTTATTTATTAATTGTAATATCACTGAGATACTATTACAGTTACTGTTAATATTTTGAAAAAAAATGTAAAATCTGTTTTATCTGAATCCGTTTTAATTTTATTCTATTTAAAGTTTAAGTAATTTTGTTGTATTTTATTATTAGTTTTTTTAATATGTCTATAAAGTTTTTATATATTTTATATATATTTTTTTTTTTTTAAATTTCATGTATTTTAGCACAAGTTAAACCAAATGAAAATGGGACTATATTAAATTGCACCTTTTATATCTTATTTTAAATATTTAATTTCATTTTTATTATATTACTTTTATTTTAACATTTATTTTACATGCATTTCAAGTAACAATGTTTATTTTTATGTACATTTACAATTTATATGCATTTTTAATTATTTTAAAATTACTTTTTATTTTTAAATTAAAATTACTTACATTTTTCTGATTTGATAACACTAATACTAATAATTATTATATATATATATATATATATTTGTGGCTGGTAAATTTGAATAAAAATAAAAAAATAAAACACTGACAATATTTTTCCCCATAATAATGCTTCCACCAGTGAAAAAGTTGTCTCTCACATCAAAAATCAACCCAAATATTTGTTCAGAGCTTTTTTTTTTAACTGTTTTGGCTTGTAAACAGTGCTTGATCTGTGCAGATTTCTCTCCTGATTCAGACCAGACCACTTTTTCACTGGAGGAAGTGTTATTATGGATTATGGACTCAGTGTATTTTAGTTAAAATTGTCTTAATGATAGATTTGTTTCAGCTTTTGTCTTCTCAAGATGTTCACTGATGGACTGGAGTGGTGTGGATTACTTGTGCATTATTATGATGTTTTTATCAGCTGTTTGGACTCTCATTCTGACGGCACCCATTCACTCGAGAGGATCCATTGGTGAAACAGTGATGGAATGACACATTTCTACAAATCTGATGAACAAACAAACTCATCCTAATCTTGGTCTGAGTGTGAGCACATTTTCAGTTAATATTCATTATTGGCTGAACTAGTCCTTTAATAATGCTTTTTACACTCGTGGGAGGGTGTCGCATCTGTTAATTGTTATGCAAACGAATGCATCCATTACCTACACAATGGCACAGCGTGTCACACATGTGAGGTGCAGCGCTCTTGGTTTCAAAACAACACGTCTGTCATAACCGTCCATTAGAGATGTGCATTAAAAGCAATATTTGGCTAAAGCCGGGCAAACAGTGACTAACGCGAGCGCCGAGTGATTGTTTGACTCATGCGGTTGGTGACTCACCGTTGAGCTGCTCCATGAAGCACACATTACCGTGAGCGTTGAAGGCCAACGTGTCGGGCGTAACGCAGAGGGCGTGAAAGAGCGGCGAGAGGCCGATGCTCTGGAGAGAACGAACACACTCCACACACACCGCCCACAACTCCTGCTCCGACAGACCGACGTCCCGCAGACACAGAATATCAGCTAGAGACACGTTCTCCTGCGGACAGAGAATACATGCTCAGACTCATGCAGGCAAAAACTACAGTAAAAAATTCTGAAATATTATTAGAATTCAAGACAGCTGTTTTCTATGTGAATATCTGTTAAAATGTAATTTATTTCTGTGATGCGCAGCTGAATTTTCAGCATCATTACTCCAGTCTTCAGTATCACATGATCTTCAGAAATCATTCTAATATAATGACAAACATTTATGATTATTAGCAATGTTGAAAACACTGATGCACAAATTTTTCAGAATTCACAGATGAATAGAAAATTCAAAAGAACAGCATTTATTTAAAAAATAAATCTTTGTGACATTATAAACGTCTTTCGTGTCATTTTTGATCATTTAATAAATTCATTAATAAATAATAGTAGTATAAATATTATTATAATTCCAATAATATTATATAACACACACACACACACACATATATATATATATATATATATATATATATATAAAAATAAAATAAAATAAAATAAAAAAACAAAAAAATAAGAAATAAATAACTAAATAAATAAAATACACCAAACTTTTGAATGGTAGGGTATCATGGTAATAAATAAAACTTAAATAAAAAATGTTTGTGAAAAATATGAAATTTGAAATAAATAAATAAATTATAATACATTTTACATTTAAATAAAACGTAATATAAAAACATATTTTATATATATATATATATATATAAATATAAATAATGTTAAATAACTAGATAAAGAAAGAAACAAAATATTAAATTAAATAAATACTCCAAACTTTTGAATTGTAGGTATCATGGTATCAAAAATATAAAGCATCAAAACAGGGTTATTATAGTTAACAAAACAAAACAAAACGAAAAAATAATAAAGAAAATAAAACATGTAAAATAAAATTAAAAAAAAATTATAGTTAAAAAAAAAAAAAAAAAACCTATTTCAGCTAGTTGGCACGGCAAAATTTTCTCATTTTAATTTAATTTAGTACTTGATGTGCTAAAATAAGTTAACCTAAAACTGAAATAACATTTAAAATTAAAATTGTATAGAAATATAAAAACAACAACAAAATTACTAGCACTACAACTAAAATGAAAAAGAAAAATATAAAAATAAAAAACAATTAACTATTAATATTTTAAAATATTCATTAAAATATTCATTGAAAATATACACAATACATATACATAATATATGGATAATTACTAACACTAAAATGAAAAAGGACAATATGAAAAACACTTTAATATTTTTAAATATTAATTAAAATATTAATTTAAAATATTTTTAAATATTAAATTAAATATTTTATAATTTAAAACTATAATAGTATCTCAATTACACTAAATGCTAAATTATATTTAGATATAATTATCGGAAATGTTTGTTGAGCAGTGAATCATATTAGATTGATTTTTGAAGGATCATGTGACACTGAAGACTGGAGTAATGATGCTGAAAATTCAGCTTTGATCACAGAAATCAATTACAGTTTAACAGATATTCACATAGAAAACAGCTGTTTTAAATTCTTATAATATTTCACAATTTTTACAGTATTTTTGATCAAATAAATGCAGCCTTGGTGAGCAGAAGAGACTTCTCCAAGTCAAACTCCAATGTCTCCATAGGAACTCCTGTGGAATATTCTACAGATTACAAAGGAAAGATTGTAACATCCTCTAATAAGTTCCACTATGATGTCATTAGAATCTGTATATCATTGTGCTCAATTCATTTCCATGGGGAATGTGTGTTTGGCAGACATGTGAAGGACAGATGTGTGTTTTACTGTTTTCCTCTCCAATTGGGTCTAAACTACATTTTCACACGCTCTGGGCTCATGATGCTGGGACATTGTTATGCAGTTACTAATGTGTTTATAAACCAAACTGCATGCAAACCCATTTTTCTATATTTTCTATCCTTCACGTGGAAATAATCAAATCGTGACTAGACAACAGAGGCATCTTCACAGATGGGAGTCGTAAGCAGACCGACTGCGAGAAGATCTTTGGAGACTTCTGGGTCGCTGCATAATCTGCTTAATAAATAGCAAATGAATATTCTGCCTCTTCAGAAGGATCTGATCCAACAAACCTCTGATCCAAAAGCAAGCCCAGCTCAGAGATGATGTCACAGTCCAGAAAAAGGCCCTAGAGATGGGGAACAAATGTCTTTTGTGCTGCTTTTCATATTAGCACTATGTTTAACTGGAAAAAGCGCATTCAGATTTTCCATTGCTATCCCACTG
This sequence comes from Labeo catla, assembly GCA_012976165.1. Lineage (NCBI taxonomy): Eukaryota > Metazoa > Chordata > Actinopteri > Cypriniformes > Cyprinidae > Labeo > Labeo catla. The sequence goes on from VONZ01001921.1 coordinate 42,406, forward strand.
AACATCCAAACATCTTAAAAAATAATACAATTAAAATAATGAAAAAATAGGCTAAACTAAATAAATAAATAATAGATTTTAAAAAAACAAAATATTTATATATTTTCTAAATAATATTATATTTTTATTTAAATTTTAATTTTCATAGTATAAATTGGGTCGTCTGTACTATATAGATACCTCTAAAATAATCAAAATGAGATTAAAATTAATAAATAGATTAAAATAAGCAAATATGAGAATAACTATCGTATTAAAATAAATAAATCGAGTATAATAACAGTATTATAAGTATGAAACAACACGTAATTAACTTAATAGAAATTTAATATTTTGCAAATAATATTATATAAATAATATATTTTTAAATTAAATAATTAACAAAAGAAAAAGTGACTAGATTTAAATAAATAAAAAATAAATAAATAAGAGAGTAAATGGATAAATAAAGTCAAAAATATTTTAAAATAATGTTTGTTTGTTTTTTTAATTGAAATTTATTTAATAAATTAGTACTTTAACATTTAATAAAGTAAATTTGAAGAAACTGAATATTTTCCAAATAATATCTGAAACATGTTTAAACAATTTTTCCACAGTATAACTTGGAATAAATAAATGAATAACTACATAAATAAATAAATAGAAAATAAGTAAAAAAAAAAATAGACTGAAATATATATATATATATATATATACATATATATACATATAATTTAAATTAATAAATTAGTACTTTAACATATAATATAATAAAGTAAATTTTGTAGAAACTAAATATTTTCCAAATAATATTTAAAAAATATTTTTTACATTAATTTTTTACACTATAATTTGGGATGAATGAATGAACGAAAATTAAATAAATAAATAAATACGAGTAAATGGATAAATAAGCCAAAAAAATAGACTGAAATATATATATATATATATATATATTTAGTACTTTAACATATAATAAAATAAATTTGTAGAAACAAAATATTTTCCAAACAATATTTTAACATTAATTTTTCACAGTATAATTTTATTTGGGAGGAATGAATGGATGGATGAATAAATGGATGAATAAGAAACCGTAAACGTTTTAAACATTAATTTTTCACAGTATAATTTGGGATGGAAGGATAAATAAATAAATAAATAAAACAAACAAACAAATAAATAAATAAACAAACTAATAAATTAATAAATAAATAGATTAATTCATTAATTTTATTTAAACTAATAATTAGCACTTTAACATAATAAAGTAAATTTGTAGAAACTAAATATTTTCCAAATAATATATTATATATATACACACACACACACAAGTATTTTTTAATTTTACAGTAGCAGTTTAATACAGAGCTGCTGCTGTAATAATGTGACGTCCATATTTCTATTCTGGCTCTTAGCTTCCCAGCATGCACTGCGGTATAAATAAATGATTGGGCCGCACCGTTTCTGCTGTTGTGTTTTTTGTGTTGTCACGTTACGTTACTTGTTCAAATGCAAACCTGATGAGATGAAGCTAACGCAACCCACAACAGACATGACTAAAAACACCAGAGCATGTTTATTCACCAAGAGAGAATAAACTCATCAGTGGAGCTGAATAATAACGCGTTTATAGGGCATAAAGTTGCCGTCTCATGCAGCTGTAAGGGCACGAGCCCGTAAATAGACAATCTCCCATGAGAACGGAGCGTTTCTCCTTAACCTCCCTGCAATCTCACACACACAGCGGCCTACATAAGCTCGTCCCTGAACCTCAGGAAGTTCACAGTAATCCTTACAGAGAAACACAGATCCGTCCGTCTGCGGTCTGATCTCACAGGTCACTGAGAGAAAGCAGCTGCTCGACAAACTCTGAATTAAAACACAGTTTCATCAGGAGAACGTGTGTGTGTTCATAAGTGGGTCATGAGAAGTGATCTTCAGTGGGATCTCAGTAAATGTAAACCCGTTTGTTCCTTGGGTGGAGCTGAAATATTCACTTTTTTCATTAAATATGCATTCCATGTAACTAATGCACCATGTTTTTAACCCACCCACTAACCCAGTTAAAATACTTTCATCCTTAAGTACTGTGGTTATACCATAGTAAAGTGATTGTCTAATAACAATACTATGGTACTGTACCATGTGTACCATAACACTTATGTGTCGTATCATGTTCAAATATTGCCACAGCATCATAAACAAAAAAAATACATTTTAATATAAATACATATTTTAAACATATTATTTTAATACATTATATGATATGTAAATAATATTTACAACTATATATTTCAATGTATATTTAATATTACATATATCAAATATTTAAATATTTTATGATATATATATTAGGAAAAACATTTTTTTGTGTGATATAAAGATCATATGTAAAATATTTGAATACCTATTTTGCCTATAATTGATAATATACCTAATACAATGCTAACACATTTAATATAATAAATATATGCATACATATTTTTAATTTATACTTTATACATAAAAAAATGTATGCTATTTTATGAAAAAAAAAAAAAAAGTGTGGTATCATGTTTAAATAAAGGAACACAGTATTACCACAGCATCACGGGGAAAAATACATTTTTAATATAAATGTATATTTAAAATATATTATTTTAATAAATTATATGATTTGTATCTAATATTTATAACTATACATTGAAATATATATTTATTATCGATTTCAATATTTTAATATATATCTTACACATATGTAATAACACATGATCATAATTATAACTACATTTGCATGTATATATATAGAAGTATATCTATATTTCTAAAAGTATGTTTTATATGATATATTTTAATAATTATATTTTTTTTATTTGCAATTTACATATAACAATGTATGATATTTTATTATATGTACATATTTTAATAAATAATTCAATTTATATAAAAAATGTATGGTATTTTATTATATGAAGACATTATATATATAATATTTTAATACCTATTTTGCCTATAAATTATAATATATCTTGTACAATAATAACACATTTTAAATATATTTAATACATCTTATTTTAATAATTTTATTATTTACAATTTTTAAACAAATTATGTATGATATATTATGATATGAAGACATTATATATAAAATATCTGAATACCTACTTTGCCTATAAATTATAATATATCTTATACAATAATAACACATTTTAAATATATGTAATACATCTTATTTTAATAATAATAATAATTTTATTATTTACCATTTTTAAATAAAATGTATGATTTTTATTATATGTACATATTTTAATAATAATAATAATAATAATAATAATTTTATTATTTAATTTATATATAAAAATGTATATTTTATGATATGAAGACATTATATATAAAATATTTGAATATCTACTTTGCCTATAAATTATAATATATCTTATACAATAACACATTTTAAATATATGTAATACATCTTATTTTAATAATAATTTTATTATTTACCATTTTTAAATAAAATGTATGATTTTATTATATATACATATTTTAATAATAATAATAATAATAATTTTATTATTTAATTTATATATAAAAATGTATGATATTTTATGATATGAAGACATTATATATAAAATATCTGAATACCTACTTTGCCTATAAATTATAATATATCATATACAATAACACATTTTAAATATATGTAATACATCTTATTTTAATAATAATAATATTATTATTTACCCTTTTTTAAATAAAATGTATGATTTTTATTATATATACATATTTTAATAATAATAATAATAATTTTATTTAATTTATATATAAAAATGTATGATATTTTATGATAAGACATTATATCTAAAATATTTGAATACCTATTTTGCCTATAAATTATAATATATCTTGTACAATAATAACACATTTTAAATATATTTAATACATCTTATTTTAATAATATTAATAATTTTATTATTTACAATTTTTAAACAAAATGTATGATATTTTATGATATGAAGACATTATATATAAAATATCTGAATACCTACTTTGCCTATAAATTATAATATATCTTATACAATAATAACACATTTTAAATATATGTAATACATCTTATTTTAATAATAATAATATTATTTACCATTTTTAAATAAAATGTATGATTTTTATTATATATACATATTTTAATAATAATAATAATAATAATAATAATAATTTTATTATTTATTTTATTATTATTTTATTATTTAATTTATATATAAAAATGTATGATATTATAATTATAATATATACAATAACAACACATTTTAAATATATGTAATACATATTTTAATGAAAAAAAAATCAATTATTTCCAATTTATAATTAAAATGTATATTATGTATATATATATATATATATATATATATATATATATATATATATATATAACTTATACAATAATAATTAAAAACAACAATTTTAGGTTATTTTATAATTACACGTTCGCTTGTCTGTGTGCGTGTGTGCTGGTACTTCTTGTTTAGTGCTTTAAGACTTCAGTTAGCAGATTTACACATTTAGTGATTCGTGAAACATTATAATAATACTTCATATGCGTGATATCAGCATTTCTACAGGTGACTGACAGAAGAGACTGTCAATCACCTGTCAATCAATCAGTCATTCAGTCTCACCTCGTCCTCGAGCAGTGGAGGAAGACGCTCAACTTCCCGCCGCTTTTTCTCCTCTTCCTCGCCCTCTTCCTCATCCAGGCCGACCGCAGCGCTCCCGAACGTTCCCATCGCGCCTCCGGATCGATTCTGGAACAGCTGGAGCTTCTGATTCTCTCTCGGTCTCCTAGTAACGCGCACTCCACGAGCGCTCCGCGGCGACGTCACGGAGCGTCAATCCTTAGGGGGCTTGCGCGAGTTTTGAGAACATTCTTCTGCAGTGCGGGGAGAGCGGATTCCCTCAGATCAATCACGCAAGAAAGGTTCTTCCGCTGATCCGCCGCCAGTCGATAACCGATGGCAACGGGGGAGTTTACTAACTATGCTGTCATGGTAACGACAGGCGCACACGCGCGCGCTCGCGATTACTACACGGGCCGCGAGCGTCTGAAGGCAGGAGCACCGCGCATGCGCACAGAAACCTCCGCCTTCAGTTCGCTGCGCGCAGACGCTATATTACTTTTATTTATTGGTCATCAGGACCCGCATATGCGTCACTAAACGTTTCCCTTAAAATATCTGCCATGATTCGTCTCTAGAAAGTCTTTAAAGCCAATTAAATAGCACAAGAGCGCCTGCCTGTGGTAAATCCTTACAAAAACGGTCCTGTGTACTGTTACATTAATATTGGGGCAAGTTGTCACAAGTGTTATATGTAAAGTACGTATGTTTACTTAATTTAGCAAAATAAGATTTAAAGAAATAAATTAGACAATTATAAAAAAAAATAACGAAAAAGAACATTTTAAACAAAGATACAAAATAATAATAATAATAATAAAAACGTGACAACTAGCTTCAGTCTTCCTTGTGCTGGAATACTGAACGTTTAGAGTATTCCTGTACAATTACATGATGTTATAAACTGTATATATCTCACAATTCTGAGTTCATATCTCGCAATTTTTGAGTATATATATATATATACACACATTTATATATATACACAGTCACGTGAAAAAGTTCGGACACCCTATTAAATTCCATGGTTTTCCGTATCAGGACATCATTAAAAAAACGGGTCCTTGGCTGGTCTTAAAATTTAGAAAATAAAACCTCAGATGAACAACAACACAACAAATTGCACCATGTCATTATTTACTGGACAAAAATAAAGCCAAAATGGAAAAGCACCTCTTTAAAGGCATAAGCTTTGGCAGTTTGCCGGTCTGGAGCCTTCAGGTGTGTGTTAACACAGTGCCAAGGAGGTAAGACATCAGCAATCATCTTAGAGAAGCAACTGAGTAATACGGCCATTTCCAAACAATTTGAAGTTTGTTCACAAGTGGAAGACATTTAAAACAGACACCTCTCCTTCCAGGAGTGGACGTCCCAGAAAATTCACCCCAAGATCAGACCGTGCAAAGCTCAGAAAAATGTCAGACAACCCAAGAACTACATCTCAGACTCTACAGTCCTCAGTTAACATGTTAAATGATAAAGTTCATGAAAATACCATTAGAAAAACATGGGACAAAAATGGCACGTTTGGAAGACTAATTTTGGGCTTGTTTTATAGCCACGGGACCTGGGCACCTCACAGTCATTGAGTTGGCCATGAACTCCTCAATTGCGAGCGCATCTGTCCCACATCTAAAGTTGGGCCAAAATTGGGTCATGCAACATCAAGCACACCAGCAAATCTACAAAAGAATGGCTAAAAAAGAAAAGAATCAAGGTGTTGCAATATTCTCAAATGCTGTGGTGAGAGCTGTGCATACGCAAATGCCCACAAACCTAAATAAACTGGAGCAACGTTGAAAAGAAGAGTGGTCCAAATTCCTCCAGAACAATGTGAAAGACTCACAGTAAATGAAGTCTTCAAGTTATTGCTGCTAAAAGTGGATCTACAGGCAACTGACTCATAGGGTGTCCTAACTTTGTCACACATGGCCTTTCCCTCTCGGCTGTATTTTTCTTAAATAAATAATCACTGTGTGATATGTCATAAGATGTTGTTTATCTGAGGATTTATTTTCCAAATTTTAAGACCTGCCAAGGACCAGATCATTTTTTATTATGTCCTGATACAGAAAACCATGGAATTCAATAGGGAATTCAATTCTGAGTATTTATCTTGCAATTTTTAGTTTAAATCTCAGAGTCTATATCTCACACTTTTGACTATATATCTCACAATTTTGAGTATATATATATCTCACCATTCTGAGTATATATATCTCAGTTTATGTATGTATAAAGAATACTACAAGATACAGATATTCCCCATAAAATTACAAATAAATAAATTAATAGCATTTTCTCTTACAATTCATATTCAATTCATACATCTTGTAATTTTGAAAAAAAAAGACAGAATTCCAACATAGAAACTCAAAATTTTGAAATTTTGAATTTCCATCGCACAGTTCTGACATTATATCTTTTTTTCTCAGAATTGCTAGTTTATATCTCAGAATTCAGTTTATATCTTGCAATTCTGACTTTTTCCCCCTCAGAACTGTGATTTCTCAGATTGCCATTCCTTTGGAATTTTTTTGGTGAAATTTCCTAGTAATTTTTCACTAAAAAGTGTTTCTACTCCTTTTTTCGGTTAAGATTTACTAACACTCTTACTTTTTTATTTGCATTAACAACTTAACATACTACACCACACTACACGTCGTAGAACAGGAATAGTTCACCCTAAAAATAAAAAAAATGGTCATTTACTCACCCTCGTTCTTCCAAACCTGTATGAGTTTCATCTTCTGTTGAACACAAAAGGAGATATTTTGTAGAATGTGGGCAAGCTTTTGATGGTTCCCATTGACTTTCATAGTATTAAAAAAAAATTACTATGAAAGTCAATGGGGACCACTTCAGGAATAATCACAGTGGAAACGATAAACAAAAAGTGTTCTCTACATTACAAGACTTTTCTAGTTACAAGAGAATTTTGCAGTCTGATTAAAATCCAAAACAATTCATCCCAGAATATAAAGAATTAACTCAACTATATGATCATCCAGAGCTTTATAAACATCCACAGGCAGTGTCTGATGTCACACTGATTTAGATGCTGAGTCACTTTGACAGCTCTTCTCTCTCTCTCGTGCCCATCTGTGTGTTTGCTTTCACAGATCTGGGGTCAGTGTGTCTGGATGCTCGTCTGACAGCAGCAGATGCGGTCAGACTCACGAGGACGCGTGTGAACGTTCGTAAAGTGCGTTTCCCTGAGGATGAAGACCAGTGTTAACAAACACTGCACCCGACCTTCAGATTAACACACCACAGCTGGGACCGTATGAGGAATTCTCCCAAAATATTTCACCTCAAGACATAAAGAGCCACAGAAATAAAGACCTGCATGGCATGGAAAAGACCAGCCTACAAATGCGTATGAAGCTCATTGGGTTTTCTGAGGCTTGGGTCAGCTACGCTGAATTACAGCCGTCGGACCATAATGCAACAGTAATTCAGTCACGCCCTCTGCTGATGCCACATTATTGTCTGCTGACCTTCACGACATCAACAGCAGCTGAACCATGACAAACACACTTACCAAGAGCTGATGAACAGCATAAGCAACCATTACTGAGAATCTGAAGCTGATTTACTGTGAGAACAGATGAAGACATGTTTTATCAGATACTGAAGGAGCCTGAAGGAGGAAAGCACTCTCTGGATGTTCAGGAATCAATTAAGCAACTCTTTTAATATATTTGTGGCTAAAAGCATTGCACAATGTTATGTTTATTTAAAACTAAAAATAATAAATTTTAATTTTTATAATTTTTTGTATAATTATTTATAATTTTTTTTTTTTTATTATTTTTTTTTAGAATTTTTGAATTAATTTTATTATTTATGCAAACTGAAATAACAGTTTAAATAATTTAAAATGACATAACACTGAAATGAAATATAAATACTAGATGAACATCTTAAACTTAAATTAGAAAGGTTGCCTTGGGAACTTGCTAAAATGTTTAAAGTAAGAAATAAGTACAGAAAATGCTAAAACTGAATAAAAAATTAAGAGCTAAATATTAATTTTAAAACTACAAATAACAAACGTACAATGAAATCACTAAAACGAGAATTAGAACAAAATGTGTAAATATAAAAAAAAAAAAAAATGTTAAAATAAAACTGAAGCTAATTATTAATATAAAAAAATAACAGTAAAGTACTGAAACCAAAATATAAAATAAATATAAAGTATAAAATAAAAGCTAATTCAGCATATTAATAAATAATAGTATAAATAATACTAAAATAACACTGATTCACAGTTTAGTCATCTGTGCCTTAGTGATTTTAAAATGGCATTAAACAATTATGAATCAAATCAGCCACTAGATGGCAGAAAATCACTTATAAAACACTTTGGGAGACATGAATAACTTTCTGTGTGTGTTTTTTCAGCAGCATTAAGATACTCATGTTTTTATTAATATTTTGAATTAGTTTCTATTTTTATATCTTCTGTTTTCAATTTAATTTTAGTTACAGTTTAGTAATTTTGCTATTTGTTTTGTCATTTTATAAGATTTTTTTAAATGCCTATAGTTATTTTTTAAATCTCAGTTTGAGTTATTTTAGCACATCAAACTAAATGAAAATTGCTGAAATATTATGAAATATTTTTAATTGTTTTAGTTGAATATATTAAATCATTATGTTCAGATATATTTCCACATAATCAGTATAATCAGAAAATGACTTCTAATAACTGCGCATTTTACCGGCTTTAATAAGTGGGTGAGATGCTTGTGTTGTTAATAGACGGACAAAAAGTCAAGTGAAATATAATTAATTTAGAGTGGCAACCTGACAGTAGATGATCAGACAACAGATTTGTATCATTTCTATAAATCCGAACAAAGCCAGAAAACAAAGAAAAGCAGATGATTACGTTCATAACTACATTACGCATGAGTGATGTTTGTCTGCATAAACGCCTGCAGCACGACGCAGACAAAATACTGAACTTCAAATGATCTGCACCCGTGTGCGTCTTCATCCTTCCAACTCGGCTTCTGCTTCTTGCTGAAGAAAAAGAAGGTAATTCGTAAATGTAAAGACATTACATAACCAGATTGTGTTCATTATTGGTGTCCTTAGTAACCCCAGCAAACACACACAAAGTGTTTTCCTCTGACTCTATAACAGAGACCAGCTAGTGAGAGCTGTGCAGGTAAACCTCACTCTCCTGCAGTGTTGCCAAGTCCGCGGTTTTTCCGCAGAATTGGGCTACATCACCACTGTTGCCGCGGGTTGAAGCGACCCCAATAACGTCATATTTAGCCCCTGAAATACGAATTTACCAGGTTAACCCCGACAAAAAAAAAATAAAAAAAACGTGTTTTATCCCTAAGAACGCGATTTTTAACAGGGGAACCCCCTCGAAACGCGATTGGGCTAGTGTTAGTCTACTTTTGAGGAGCAATTGGGCGGATTTTGTTGTGAAAACCTGGCAACCCTGCTCCCCTGATCTCAATGGTGCACTAGCGACTGACGCTAGAGGTCGCGATTTTTAGAGTCCTTGTAAGCGCTCACACTTCCCGTGTCGATAATGTCGGTTCGAATCCCACTCAGAGCGACTGAGGGGAATTAGCCTTTTTCACACTTCCGTGTTTCTGGCTTCCGGATTGGCGCTTGCAGGGTAAACGTTTTTGCGGTGACAGCAGCGGCCGTACTGAACAAGAGTAAGTTCAGGAATCAAAGTCTATTTTTACAAAATAGATACTATGACACTATGATATATACCGGTGTTTTACTCTAAAAATAGCAAACATTTATTCAAAAACTTTGTGTCAGCGTCTGGTCATCACAAATACTATGTTTATTTAATTATGAATGTTAGCACTTATAATACAGTACAGTTTTAAGTTTTGCCGTACTGTCTATTTGGTGCTGGCTGTGCATTATGACTCTTCACATCATTTTTTTTCGCGATTAATATTGTTGTTATTATTATTATGAAAGTAATATTGTATTTTCTACTTGCTCTCCTTTGCATTATTAACTTTAGGGTGTAAATGTACGTTGCATAATGTGCCCAGGGATATACATAATAAAATAATATAATACTAAATAAGACATGACTCCGATTAATGGCTTTATTCCTTTTGGATCTGGATTACGTTGTTGTATTGAGTTTATGCATCATTCGGACTCAGAATTGTTTCATTTATTCTTGGGGAAATGTGCATTTGGATATAAACGCTGTCATAATTTACCATGATGTAGTGATTCGAGGGAAATGACTGAGTAAATTGAGAAAATATACCAGAGATGGAGAACAGAAACTATAGCTGGCGCTATGTTGCGCATATATTATATTGACGAGTACCGGTCTGAGTGCCCATATAAATTACAAACAAGTAAAATGTTGTTGTTTCTTTGTTGATTATATAACAACTTGGAAAGCAGACAAAAAAGAAAAGGTAAAAGGCATTATTTGAGACAAGAGCATATTAATATAATAGGCACAGACCTGTAGCGGAACTGACTTTACCCTGCGCTGACGTCACTTCCGATTTTTGTGAAAAAGGCTAATCCAACTGGATTGGTTTCACTAGCAGTTAGAGGTTTGGCCTCATCTACTTTTTTATTTGCAGTAGTAGTAGGCCGAGTAGTCATGAAGGAAATAATACAAATGGAAGTTTGAGAATTCAAAACATGCGACACAAATTAAAAATTAAAGTATCTGAGCTTCTTCTTTGTCTAGATTCTTCATTTGGATCCTGCACTTTTAAAAACAAAGTCTGTTGCTGTTATTATTTAACATGGTTCCATGAAGAACCTTTAACATCTTAACACTCTAAGTAAATGACATTAAAATAATGCCCAGTGTGAATGAATTTTCTGTACAGATACCCCCATTTGAAGGGTACAATCAATTTATTTTGAAATCAAATACCGATCACAACTACAGCTCCGGGCGGGACTGTTTTCTTAATCCCGCTCCCGCAGAATTTCTGACCGTTACCGCCCGCTCCCGCGATTCTTGTGTCAACTCCCGCCCGCTCCTGTAAACATTCTAAATACTGTACATACAGTATTTTTGAAGGATCACTTGCTGTTCACTTTCGATTTGGCATCACATGCACTCTGTGTAAAGAGGCATATTTTACAAGAACAGATATTTGTGCTGCAGTTGGCACGTGTACGACTAAAAAGTGTAACACCGATTACCGCAGCAAGCCAGGTGTTTATGTAACTCCGTCATTCTGGTTACGCGCCAAATCGCGGGATGGCGGGACCCCCGCTACATTTTTAACCGCCCAGTCCCGCCAGATTTTGAGTTGGGTTCAGCGGGATGCCAATCCAAGCAGCCCTGTAATCTGAACAATAACAATACTGTCTTCAGTAGATCTAATTTACGACTGTAATTTAAGTCTTTTCATAATTCTTGAATTTTGCAAGTTATTTTCCTTTTTATTTCTGTGAAGCTGCTTTTAAACAGCCCGTTTTGTATAAAGTGTTATGTAGCCTAAATAAATGTGACATGACTTCTTAAGTTGTTTAATAGCTTTGAATTAGGAAGAGATTTAACTTTCGTTATAAAAATCAAAAGTTGAAGCTGAAGCTTTTAGATAAAATATTGCGCACATTAACGTCATTGGTTTTTGTGGCCGTCATATTGACGTCAAACCGGATCCCGTTTGATGTGAGAGCTACAACCGTGAGGAGGATTCGTTTGAATAATGAATTAAATTCTGTTGCTCACGCAAAGTTATTAGATTACTTCAAAAGACTTGTAGTTCCCTTCCAGATAAAGACTAATTCAGTAGCTAATGTGTGTCCAAGACTTTAGACAGCAGTGTAAATCTCTTCTCTCATTTCATGCTTTTTCGACATTAACAGCAGCTGCTCTGATGTCTTTTGCTCTTTTCAGTGTCTTTCACACCTCGCGTGTCTTATAAATCAAATCAATCGCTGTTCTGCTGCATCACAATCTCTCTATGCTCTTCTGTCTCCTCCAATTCCAGGGTTGCCAGGTCTGCGTAACAAACTAGACTAATCACGGCCAAAAACTATAGCGGGGAGAAATGGATATCAAATCGCACTGAAGAGAGCTCCACCTTCGCTTTAACCTGCAGACTAGAAACACAACCCTCGGCACAAATATAAAAGTAACCCAATTCCGCAGGAAATGCGTGGAATTGGCAACACTGTCCGATCCGTCTGAGCGACAACGTCAAGGGCAAAATTAGCATGTTAATCACAGTTTACTGTACGTTACGTCTCGGTGTTCATTATCTGAGGCCATCAGGAAAGACTGATAATAGATATGAACATAATACATGGGAATATCGTTTCATTAGTTAGATAATGGCCAGAGACTCTTGAATATGAATGTGTCCTGCCTTATATAAACCAAAGCCGTGTCAAATATAACGCTATTATGAACAGTGACTTGACCTCCGGTGAACTGATCCAAAGATAGATTTACAATATGGCTTCATGAGAACATAATCTGAATATGGATCAAAGCATTAATGCATTTAAGAAAAATATTAAAAGCACTTTCCACAAAGAGTGATTGCACAGTAAGTGATATATATATATTAGTATATATTAAAAAGAAAAGTCACTTAGAAATTGCTTTTCATAAACAATTAGGCCTACAACTGGCATATGCACATTGAATTCAATATTACATTTTTAAACAGCAAGACCGAAATAGTATTTTCTTGCTTTTTCTTGTTTATTTAACTTAAAAAAAAAACAAACAAAAAAAAAAACATTTTGACACTGTACATCTTGAAAATGTTTTGTTTAGGCAAAATTGGACTTCTGCTACAGCAAGTCTAAAACTGGAAAAAAACTAAATAAGTAAATACATAGAATAAAATAAATAATAATAATAAATAAAACATTTGATGTAGGATTTAATTTGAACCTTTTCACTTAGAAATGGTTAATAAATACTAAAATTAAGCGCAAAGACATGGGAGGAACACCTTAAATTAAAAAAAAAAGTTAAGTAGAAAGACAGGAATAGTATTTTATTGTAAAATGTACTCTAATATTCTTTGCTTAATTTATAAAAATATTTTTTTAAGTAATTTAGGACCCTGATCTGTTAATTCTCTGCAAAATATGTTAAATAAACATTTAATCAAATTTAAATAATGAATGAAATCCTAAGGTAAAAAGTCATGTGGTAACAAGGTGTGTGATGTTTTTGATAATTTGATAATTATCAAAAAGTAAATATACTTACAAAAATTAACTAAAGCTCAAAATTACACTTTTTATGAGATTTTAATTGTTGAGAAAAACAAGACCAGTAAAGTGGGATAGACAAACAGCACCGTTTTAAGGTAATTTAATGCTGTTTTAGTTTTACAATCGTTCAACTAACATGGGATTTGCACCTTTGGTACTCAAACATAAAATTACAATTGTTTTATTTATTTATTTTTACTTTTTTAAAATTAAGTAATTTATTTATTATAAATACTTAAATTAATTCACACGTTAAAAAAAAAACGTACAAAAAAAAAAATAAATAAAAATAAATAAATAAATAAATAAATAAATAATAGTAAAAAAAAAAATAATGTTTAAAAAAAAAAAATCTAAAAAAATAAATGGATTTTAATTTATTCCCTATTTTTGGAAAGTGCCAGTAACTAAAAACAAGAATGACATCATTATAATAAAACACTGCATCAAAGGGAAAAACAGTCAGATGTACTATGTCACCTCTCCAACAAAAGGACATTTTTAAAGACATATAGGCTTATATCACACTGCTAATGAGGACAAACCAGATCAAATCAACGACAGAACGACACCTTGATATCATCGTCACCGTCATCACGTGATAACATCAGTATGTTGACTCACACTCACCTTCATGAGCTCTGGTGTTCTGGACACACAGTCCAAGCTTTCGAGGCTTTTTTAATTAAACAAGAGCTAATTACACAGCACACTGACTCAGACTCTCTCTCTCTCTGCCTGAAAAGTTCGTATTTGCCGTGAGATGCTGCGCTGATCTATTCTGAGGGCTTGTGTTCAGACCCTTGAATATATTACCTGTACTGAGGGATTTCACGCCTGTCAAACAGAGGCAGATTTGTGACAAACGGAGAATGACAAACCCACAAAATCCACACGAGAGCACGATCTCCTGACTCTGAAAACGACTGAACACCTGAATGATAGGGTGGGAAATACATTTACAGTGAATTTTGTTGGCAGAAACACATCAGTCATTTACTCACCATCATGTCGTTCTGGAGTCATATGAGAGCAACAGACTGAAAGATGAGTCGTTATTTACTTCTCCTCCATCGCAGCTCCACAAACCTGCTCAAAATAGACTTTCTGGCTGAATAAACCTTCTAACAGGTGAAATTCTAATGTTTTTGTGACTACCAGTCAGAGGTTTGGAGTAAAGAAGTCTCTTCTGCTCACCAAGGCTGCATTTATTTGATCAAAAATACAGTAAAAATTCTTTAATATTATTATAATTTAAAACAGCTGTTTTCTATGTGAATATCTGTTAAAAAGTCATTTATTTCTGTGATCAAAGCTGAATTTTCAGCATCATTACTCCAGTCTTCAGTGTCACATGATCCTTCAGAAATCTTTCTAATATGCTGATTTGCTGCTCAAGAAACATTTCTGATTATTAATGTTGAAATTAATGTTGATCAATATTTTAGTGGAAACCGTCATACATTTTATTTTTTAGGATTCACAGATGAATAGAAAGTTCGAAAGAACAGCATTTATTTGAAATGGAAATCTTTGTGTCCTTCTCGGCCCGAGTACGACTTTTTTTTCTCTCTGCCTAAAATAAAATCTATAAAATAAAATCTATTTAAACATTTAACCTAGAAAAATGTGCACTATTAGGCACATATCCAATCGTTTGTGCGGAGAGTGGAAGCTAAAGCGCTCTTTGCAGAACATGGAGGATCCAACGCAATCACTTGCATTTTTTTTTCTTAATAATAGTGGAAAATTTAAATATGCCGTCATTTTTGCTCATAAATGTAAGAGTAATACATCGTTCGGAACTGCAAAGGGTCCACTTTTATTTGTGTGCACTTACAGTATCAACAAAACGTTGTGCTTTTGTAAACTAAAGAAAAACAGGATGCGCTTTTTGCTGTCTCGGTCTTGAACAGGAGTGCTTTACAAAAATGAACCGAAACTTGCGTGCATACTTGCATGATGTATCTGTACACTGTAAAAAAAAAAAAAAAGAAAAAAAAAGTTGTTTCAACTTAAAGCAAGTTTAGTCAACATGAAATGTTAAGTTGTACGACACGAAAACGTGGATATTTGAGTTGAGTAAACTTAAAATTTTGAGGCATCACAAACATTTTTTTAACAGTGTAGAAAGCTTTAAATTACTACTTTAAAACAAAATAATTCAAATCGAAAACAAACTCTTATTATGTAATCCGTAAATATGCATCTCTCTCTAAACTTCCAATGAGGAGATGGCGATGAACTTCATCATTGCGACACAGAAAACACTAGTTTATTAATAAATAATTCTAATATCTCCTTCCTTTCCTGTTGGCAAAGTTATATTGTTGGCTTTTCTGAGAGGATGAAACTCTGATAGATTTCATGACACATTGGTTTTTATTAAATTGTTCTGATTTTTTTTTTTCAACATGCATGCAAATATTTATTCATGTTTATTTTGTGCTGCAAGTACACTGTAAAAAAAGTTCATGCTGCCTTAAAATTTTAAGTTTAGTCAACATGAAATGTTAAGTTGTACTACATGAAAACTTGGATATTTGAGTTGAGTAAACTTAAAAGTTTAAGGCAGCACAATTTTTTTTATTTTAACAGTGTAGAAAGCTTTAAATTACTACTTTAAAACAAAATAATTCAAATCGAAATCAAAAACTCTTATTATGTAATCCGTAAATATGCATCTCTCTCTAAAGGCGCTTCCAATGAGGAGATGGTGAGACAGGATCGACAACTGCATCATTGCGACACATTAAACACTAGTTTATTAATAAATAATTCTAATATTTCCTTACTATTTGCTGCTTATTAATAGTTAGGTAGTTGTAGGATTAGGGATGTAGAATAAAGTCAAGTAGAATAAGGCATTAATATGTGCTTAATTAGTACTAATAAATGACTACTATTCAAGTAATGAGCACGCTAATAAGCAACTAGTTAAGAAACCGTAAAATAAAGTGTTACCAAAACGTTGTTTCAACTTAGTGTTCATGCTGCCTTAACATTTTGTGTTTACTCAACTCAAATATCCACGTTTTCATGTAGTATAACTTCACATTTCATGTTGACTAAACTTAAAATTTTAAGACAGCACAAACATTTTTTAACATTTTTATTTATTTATTTTATTTTATTTTATTTTATTATTATTATTATTATTATTTTTACAGTGTATTACGTGCGTTTTTTTTTTTGTTTTTGGGGCCAATATTTTAGAGCCATGTTGAAAAATAACTAACTAAAATAAGATTAATGTCATAATATATTAAGAATAAAGTCCAAATTACAATAATAAAATCACGTTATAGTGTGTAAATTTAATGTGAAAATAACACCTACTTTAACAAAAAAATCTGTGGCATTCAACCTGTCATTCTTAATGTTTAACATGAAAAACAGCAATAAAACGTAGGCTTCAACTCGGTTAACAGCCTGATTTATGAGAATAAAGAAACAATGTTGCAATACAAGTATTAATTTCTTAAACAAAATACAAACTTTTGACTTGTTTGTCACAAAACCATATTAGAATGATTTCTGAAGGATCATGTGACACTGAAGACTGGAGTAATGATGCTGAAAATTCAGCTTTGCATCAGATAAATAAATTACATTATAAAATATATTCACATAGAAAACAGCTTTTTTAGATAATAATCTTCACAATTTTTACTGTACGCTGTAAAAAGTAAAATCTTTCTAAAGTTGTTTCAACTTAATATAATTTGTTAACGCTGCCTTGAAATGTTTTAATTTTAAGTCAGTGGGGTGACAAACTATTTTATGTTAAAACAATTTTTTTTTTTCTTTTTCTCATGCTGCTATAATTATATCTGGATTATTTCCTTGCTTCAGAACTAATTAAAACTATATTTTGGCCAAATCTTTCTAGCTTGACAGAGCATAATTTTACTCCGTATTACAGAAATTATTCAGGATAGACACCATGTTTAATTCCAAGGATATGAAAATGAAGCTTAAGGGACAGAAATGTCAAACGTGATGATGAAATATCAGACACTTTTTGGAAACACACAACTATAACCCTTCAACGTCAAATTAAATATGGTCCAAAATAAGGCCCATAATTTAATATTTAAGTCTTTTGGTGAAGCACTGCTGTTCAAAGTCAAGCATATGAAGCGTTAATAACAAAAGGAGTGCAGACGTACAGTTAAACAGAATCGAGTTATAATTGTAGTTTGTCTCTCATAACAGCATACAGCACCTTCTGATTCACTCGCCAGCAAATCTCACAGTGTAAATCCACAATCCTGCGTAACAAAGACGGACAGATGCGTTAAAACAAACATACTGTACAAACAAAACGTCTGAACTCAGATACTGAGCAATAAACCAGAGACAGATTCCCCC
The DNA here is from genome assembly GCA_012976165.1 of Labeo catla. Taxonomy (NCBI): domain Eukaryota; kingdom Metazoa; phylum Chordata; class Actinopteri; order Cypriniformes; family Cyprinidae; genus Labeo; species Labeo catla. The sequence goes on from VONZ01001921.1 coordinate 60,636, forward strand.
CTCGAGCGTAAAAATCTTCCACATCCACACATCATTCCTCATTTAAATATCGTTCATTATTTATTATCTCAATCTGTGGTGCACAGAAACACAGAAAATAAAAGAGCTGATGGGCGGCATGAACCCGGACCAAACCGGGACAGCCAATCAGAGCGCAGCATTTCAGAGGAAACAGGAGGGCGTGAAATTAAACACTCTTTTGTGTCAAGCGGTGCATTAAATGCTGCTGAACCTGTCGCTTTTCCTCAAGGGGAAACGTTTCCGTTTGATCATCTGAAAGGCAAATATAAATGAGAAAACGGAGAATCTCAAAAAACATGTCCAGGTCACATTTTGCGTAAAGAAATTCAATTAATAAAGAAAAAAGGTCTTTTGCATTGTGCCATTATTGTCACGACAGTTAAGCGGAAAAAAAGAACAACAACAAATAAAAATAAATATTAAATCTTTTTCACTGACTTTGTAACAACAGTTAAGCACAAAAAACTATATATAATTTAAAAATATAAGCTTCAATTTCTTTAATCAAAATAATTTTTCTTACGATTTTGGATTGCGATCTTTTGCATTCTGTCATTATTGTCATGACAATTAAATATAATAAAAACAAATATTAAATCATTTTTACTGACTTTGTCACCACAATTAAGCACAAAAAAATTAATTTATATTTTAAAATAACTATAATTTAAAAATATATGCTTCAATTTCTTTAATCAAAATATTTTTCTTCCAATTTTGGATTGTGATCTTTTTTGCACGGAATCATTATTTGAAAAAAAAAAATAATTAAATCTTTTTCACTGATTTTGTCAAAACAATTAGGCACAAAAATTTAATATATATAATTAAAAATAAGTATAATTTCAAAAATATAGGCTTCAATTTGTTTATAATTTTTCTTCCGATTCTGGATTGTGATCTTTTGCATTCTCTCATTATTGTCATGACAGTCAAGCAGAAAAAATAAAATATAACAAATACAAAATAACAATAACAACAAATAAAAATAAATATTTTCACTGACTTTGTCACAACAATTAAATCACAAAAACTTAAATATATAATTAAAAAATACAGGCTTTAATTTCTTTAATCAAAATTATTCTTCCGATTTTGAATTGTCATATTTTGTATTGTGTCATTATTGTCATGACAATTAAGCAGAAAAAAAGAACAACAAATAAAAATAATAAAAATGTAATCTTTTTCACTGACTTTGTCATGACAATTAAGCAATTATATATATATATATATATATATATATATATACACACACAATTATTTTGTGCTTAATTGTGGTGACAAAGTCAGTAAAAATGATTTAATATTTATTTTTATTTGTTCTTTTTTCCTGCTTAATTGTCATGACAATAATGACACAATGCAAAAGATCGCAATCCAAAATCATAAGAAAAATTATTTTGATTAAAGAAATCTTATATTTTTAAATTATATATAGTTTTTTTGTGCTAAACTGTATATATATATATATATATATTTATTTTAGATTTAAAAATACAGGCTTCAATTTCTTTAATAATAAAAAAAAAAAAAAAAATTCAAGTTTGGATTGTGATCTTTTGTGTTGGGTCATTCTTGTCATGACAATTTTTAAAAAATAATTATAATAAATAAAAAAAATATGTATGTAAATATTGTATGAGATGCACAAAAAAAGTATTACCAAAAATAGGCATCATTTTATTTATTTATTTTTTTCTTTTGATTTTAGGGTGAAATATGACCAGGATATGTTCTTGACAACTGACTGAGATTCACTCTTTCCAAATGCAATTTTATGATGAACGTGATGCGACTACACAGACATCAACTCCATGTCGGATGAAGAAAAGTGTGATGTTTGTATGTTAAGAACTCAGCCGTCTCATTACTAGATTGCAGTCGCTCGTTTCCTTCAGCTAGACTAGTCTGAACTGCGTTACTAGTTTTTCTTCTGCAGTTTGTGATGTTAAGCAGCTGTTCACCAGTCAATCACAAGCATCAAATCATTGTCATTTTTCCTTCTAGCAGCACAATGATGATGTTCTCGCACAAACAACGTCTCCTTGACGACAGAACAGCGATTCACCATAGAAACAGTAAAGAATCAGCACGGATCTGTAATAGAACAACTAGAGAGACGCTCTCGCTCCGTTACACAACCTAGTGAGCTGCTTCACCGCCTCAAACCACGCTAAAACATTCAAGATTGATGCATTTGAATTGCATATGAAAGATCCGTAACGGTGATGTTTGCATTGTGTGACGTTTAAAAAAAGAATACATCTTAAAATAGTTTTAAAATACTTAATTTTAATGCAATTCAAATATTTAAATCTTAATGCTTATTTTTGGATGTATGCAGCAATGCATTCTTGAATATATAGCTTACTATTCTGAGCAGCTCACTAGGATTTGAAACGGAGCTTCTTTGTCTGTTTACATCGCACATTTCAACGGCAGAACAGAAGTTAGACAGAAGCAGGCCTTTTTTGTGTATTACTAAGTTTTCGCTAGTTGATATTCACAGTATATATTAAGCGTGTGGAGCTGATGGAGTTTGGATGGGTCAAAACTGCTGGTGAATTTTCATGTATTCTGAAGTTTTTTTTTCTCAGTACTCACTGTAGAAATGATTCCGACATTTGTGGGACTCTATGAAAATAAATATATGGCAAAATCCTTTGAAATACTTCAGAAACTGCATTTGCATACAATCAGACACACGATATTCTCCTGCACAGAGTAACACACACTCACTATGGTAATGTCTGTTACCTGGAGCAATAAATGTAATCAAAAATCATTAGAATCACATTAAACACTCGTAAGTGGAGTGACTCCGCATTGAAGTGCAGTGTGAACGCGGCCAATGAACACTCAAACCAGGGGCCTCATTTATCAAACACACATCTGATATGAAATTTCATAATTTCTTACTGTCAAAACAAACAAACAAACAAACAAAACTGATGTGAAAATGTTCACACCAACTGAAGAGCATGTCAACAAACCTCTTGCACCAAAATAAAATTGAAAGAACCCAACACTGATTATAAAAATAAAAAGATATAGAAAATAACTTTATGCATTTATATTATTATATGCACAAACTTTATAAATGCTTTGTGATTAATTTATTATTAAAATATTATTATAGTAATTTATTATTTTCTGAAAAAATGTTTATTGTTTATATTATATTAACAGTGTACACACACACACACACACACACATATATATATATATATATATATATATATATATATATAGTCTTTTAAACAGTAAGATTTTTTTTGTTTTTTAAAGAAGTCTCTTCTGCTCACCAAGCCTGCATTTATTTGATTCAAAATACAGCAAAAACAGCAAATTTATGAAATATTTTTGCTATTTAAAATAACTGTTTTCTATTTTGATAGATTTAAAAATGTAATTTATTCCTGTGATTTTAAAGCTGAATTTTTAGCATTATTACTCCAGTCACTTGATCCTTCAGAAATCTAACATTCTAATTTGCTTATTATTGTTGTTGTTGAAAACAGCTAAGCAGATTTTTTTGGGTTTGTTTGATGAATAGAAAGTTCTGAAGAACACCATTTATCTAAAATAGAAATATTTTGTAACATTAGTGTTTAAAAACAACAAAATAACTCAGATTTTTAAATTCTGTTCATTTCATTAGCAATCATTTCAAGCAATAAATACAGTTATACGCTCTTTAATGTGGCATGATAGTTCGTTGTAGCTTCTGTGTACTCGCCCGTGCTTAATCAAATGCATAGGAAAACATTCGTGACAGTTTCGTTTTTGTTCTGGATCCCCTGCTCTGCTGCCAGACTGGAGCGCACTTGCCACCAAATGGACAGGGGTGGGAATTACAGCTACAATTTACAATAGATCACCCTCAGTGTAATCGGTAAAAATGACAGGCGGCCTTCAGATTTTTCCGTCAATTAAAAAATTGTCAATGACGGACAGTTTCGGTTAACGCGACCTCTGATAGATATATATATATATATATATATATATATATATATATATATATATATATATATATATATATATATATGTATATGTATATGTATATGTATATGTATATATATATATATATATATATATATGTATGTGTGTGTGTGTGTGTGTGTGTGTTTTTTTTTAATTTACAATATTCTAAATAAACGTTTTTTTAATTTAGTCTTTTTATATTACCACATTTTCTGCAACATTTTAACCGTTTCTTGCTTATGCAGTAGCTATGTCACTGAAATAAATAAATTAATTAATTATTAATGATTTCCCAAATAAGATAAAATAAAAATAAAATAAAATAAAATCTGAAAACATGAAGTGGGCATATTGTAAATGGAGTTGATGCGATTGTTCACATTGAGCTTAAAATGAAAAATTAACTGCAATTTTTTTTTTGTGCAAACAGACTATAGGATCATTTTAAAACCTATCGTACTTTCACATTTAGCATCACTCTATAAATGAGGCCCCAGGTTTTTCCCATTCTCGCATCTGTATGATCCGCAGAGCTGCAATCTTCCTGTATGATGACCGATGCTGATGATGGTCCTAAAAAAAGTTCCTTTCTTAAATCCTAGTGTTGGAGTTCGCTCGAACTACACGGTAGTTTCGTTTCTCCAGGGTCCCGTGCGTATATTCCCCGTGTTGTCTGACGGATACAGGAGCGCCTCGTTCATTTGCGCGCTTCCCTTCAGGATGCCGTTCTGATTGGCCAGCGACTGTCTGCGGGCGTGCAACTCTATGTGTGCGTGATGCAAATCGTCCTCCGCGAGTTTCCCGCATCCGCACAGGAAGCTCTCGCTCGTGTCGAGGAGCTCGTCTTTCGCGCAGCACACGTGATGATGGTGGCAGAGCGCGAGTGCCTCGTGAGGGCAAACGTGGTGCCCTTCGTGAGCCAAGTGACAAATGTGGGCGTGTGGGCTGTTGGCGCGCGAGCTGTGCGCGCTAGCTCCGTCCGCGCCGGAGGGAATGCGGAATGCTAGTTCCCGTTGGCGCCTCGTTTTAGTCCTGACGGATTTCGAGCAGCGGTGCAAACGCACGGCGGGGCGGTATCCCTCCGGGTCGGCGTGGAGAAGCACGTGCGGGCTGGTTTCATCCTCTAGGAGCTGCTGCGTGTGCAGGGCGGCACAGCACGGCGAAACCGGCGTCAGACAGGTCACGTGATTTTGCACGGCGGTGCGACATGCGCAGTGAACAGGTTTTCCAGCATCCAAATGGCAGTGGGAGTGGGCGTCGCCATTTATGTTGACTTTGTGGGCGTGGCCATGGCCGTGGCACACGTTGGAAGGGCGTCGCCCGGGACAGCAAGCGCACCAGCAGTGCCAAACATCGTCGCGTTTCGCGCAGTGGTGAATCAAAACAAACAACCCGAGCGTGACGGAAAACGCCCCGTACAAGCAGCTGAAGATCATATCCAGAAAGTGGCCTTGCGATACGGCCAGTGCGCCGAATGTCCACGTGGCTACGAATAAAAACAGCGTGAACGCCGCCGTCCGCAGCTGGGCTTTAAACGAGTGTTCGTTGGCCAGCATGGACGGGTTGATGAGACCCGGGCAGCCGCCGTGACACTGGCCGCTCGCCGGCTCCCCCTGGTGGACGTCGGAGAGTCGCTGCTGCTCCTCGGTCACCGCCTTCAGCTCGTACTTCCTCTCGGGGTGTTTGTGCAGCTGGATGAAGGTGCACAGGAAGTAGACGCAGGTCACCAGGATGATAAAGGCCACGGGACCGTAGAAGGCGCCCAGACTCGGCTCCCACGCCATCCAACAGCTGCAAACACATGAGATTAACACTTACTGAATGTGTTTGCATGCATGCTATTTTATTAAGGTTCATTAAGGTTGGATGCACTGATATATATGAGATCAAAACTTGAAATTGAGCTGAAAATGACACTATTGTTTTCTGAGCAGATTTATACAATTTGCAACATTGCTAAATATATAATCTGTAATGACAAAAAAAAAAAATAAAAAAAAAATAAAAATATAAAACCAGTAATAAATAAGCCATTACAAACCAGTACAAACAAAGGCAGTACAATCAGCAATTAAAGCTGAAAAATAAAGTAATACAATTAAATAAAATCAAATAAAATTAAAAAGCAAAATAGAAAACTTAAAAATAGTTCTCTGTATTTTTCTGTAATTGAAATAAAGCTAAAATAAAATAAAAACATTACATGAAAAACTTAAAGTTTGCAACATTGATAAACATACAGTCTGCAATTATGCAAATAAATTAAATTAAAATGCAAAATACAATCATTTTCACCAGTGTAATTTTAAAAAAATGCTGTCATTAAAATATAATTAAAAAAAACAAAAAAAAAAACAACGCAAAATAGAAAACTTAAAAAAAAAAAATTTTAGTAATTGAAATAAAGCTACATTAAAATAAAACATTAGATGTAAAGATTAGATTAAAGTTTGCAAAACTGATAATGAAATGATCACTGATAATGTATAATCGTCTTTACCAGTGTTATTTTTAACTAAAAAATTTTTGTGGTTAAAATAAAATAAATTAATAAACTAAAATTAAAATGCAAAATAGAAAACTGTAATTGAAATAAAGGTAAAATAAAGGTAAAATAAAATAAAACAGTACATGAAAAAATTAAAGTTTGCAACACTGATAAACAGTCTACAATTGTGCAAATAAATTAAATTAAAATGCAAAATAGAAGTTTCTTCAGCAGTGTTGTTTTTAACTCAGTAACTCAAAATAAAAAAATTAAATTAAAAAAATAAATTTAAATTAAACTAAATTAAAATGCAAAATTTAAGAAAACTTAACCATTTTCTGTAATTGAAATAAGGCTAAAATAAAATAAAATAAAATAAAATAAAATATCAGATGAAAAAATTAAAGTTTGCAACACTGATAAACATACAGTTAGCAGCTGTGGAAAAAAAATAAGTAAAATGCAAAATACACATCTTATTTTTAACAAACTTTTTTGTAATTAAAATGGTAAAAATGTTAAAATTTTTGTAAAAAAAAAAAAAAAAGTAAAAAAATTAATTACAATTAAATTACATTTGAAAATAAAATAAAATAAAATAAAATAAAATAAAATAAAATAAAATAAAATAAATAACTGGATGAGAAACTCAAACTTAACCCTAAAGAAAATGAAACAGAAATCCTGCCTTGGTGACTAAATGAAATAAGTTTTAACTGAAGTAACAAAGGGATTAAATCTGAAATAAGAATATTTTAGCTACATAGAAATATTTTAAAAACAAAACATATGCACATTTATTTTTAAACCTTAATCACTGAATGAATGAATAAATAAATAAAAAAATACATTTTAGCTGAAGTATTAAATGTAATAAATCTGAAAATAATAATAAAAAAAAGCTACACAGAAATATACAAAAAAAAATATTTTTTTTTTACAAAAGCACATAAAATTACTAAAACTTAAACTACAATTAAAACACATCATTCAATGCAAGTGAACAAATTGTCCATATTTAGCATGTTACTTTGAGTGAAACTTGTATAAGAAGATTTAGCTGCCACTCACAATGGCGTCTGTTCTCCGCTGCCGTAGTTCTCGATGTTGATGGCTGCTGTGATGCCGCAGATGATAAAGGGAACACCTGCACTCACTAAATAAAACCTGCAGACACAAATCACAAAAAAACACACCATCACACCCCTGCTTCATACGGTTTCAACAAGCTGATGCTAAAAATACAGCGTTGGGATTCATCAAACACCGAAGTGACTGTGTTGAGGGAGTGTGTTCATGAGAGATTTATTTGACCTGTCAGGACTGTTTGAGGAAAGCATTAAACACAAAGCAAAATCAGGATCTACAGGAATCACATCAGAGAGATGTGAAAAACCCAAAGCCAGTGCAGAGGAAAGACAAAACGAGAAAATGATGGGAAGATGTGCATGGTATCACTCCAGGGCTTCCTTTAAATGACTGTGACAAGAAGATGTTGTTTAAATAGCAAGATAAACATGTTTATAGTGTTAACTAACTATAATCTCTCAGCAAGTTTCTCTCAAACTGTTGATCCACCATGATCCAGTTTTTCATGCATTAAAATGTTTTAGTAAAAATATCTACAGGAAAAAAAATGTTGCAATTTTGAAACTGAAATAAATATTAGATGAAAACAAGTTTCCTCTGCAACTACCTTAAAAGTGCTAAAATACTAAATGAAAATAAACTAAAACTAAAATAAAAATACTTTTAAGGTTTAGAAATGTCTAAAAAAGTAGTATATTAAAACTATATTTGTCTTTTAGTATTTTTAATTTTAGGGAAAAACTGTGATAAAAATGTATTTGATTATTTTTAATCATATATTTGACTGCAAATTTATTTTTTTGAAAAAAAAATCTAATAAAAATGACAAAATGCACAAAAAAAAAAAACATTAAAATTAAAATGAAACTACTAAATATTAAACTACTAAATATTAAATACAAAAGAATTCAAAACAAAAACTACAACGATTAAAAATAATATAAATAAAAGTAATTATATATCACACTTTCATTTAAGTAAAAACATGCCTTTGATTACTTTTGTTCTTATTTTTACTGTATTTTAATACGTGCATTGAACATTTTTACTGTACTTAACTACAGTTTGGCTAAAATGCTGGTACACTGTAAAAAACAATTTGTTGATTCAACTTAAAATAATTTGTTACCCGGCTGCCTTAAAATTTTAAGTTCATTCAACTCAAAAAAAAAAAAAAAAGTTTAGTAAACTTGAAATGTCAAGCTGTACTAAGTGACAACTTGGATATTTGAGTTCATTCAACTTAAAATTTTAAGACAGCTGGGTAACAAGCCCAGCTTTGAAATTTAACAAACCAAATTGTTTGTTTAGTCAACTCAAATATTTAAGTTTTCACTTAGTACAAATGAACATTTCAAGTTGACTAAACTTATGAGTTGACAGAACTTAAAATTTTAAGGCTGCAGGGTAACAATTTTTTTTACTCAAGTTGACTCAACAAATTTTTTTTTTTTTCCCCACAGTGTACCTAATTAAAATAAAGCATAAACTATTTAAAACCAAATAGATCTTCAAAAAATAAATTAAATAAATGAAAGAAAAAATACCTGCTTTATTTATCATTACACCAGTCTTATATATCCAGTTGTAAAGTAAAAAAAATACATGTAACCATTTACTCAGTGCTTCAAACCTATGACTTTCATTCTTGATTTTTATGTGAAGATATTCAGCTGTAAATATGATGCTTCTATCCATATAATTAAAGTGAATGAGGACCCAGAATGCCTGAGCTATATAATCACATCTTCATGAATCACCTGAAGACAATGAGAAATGGAGGAGGACTATGACCTGGTGGAAGGTCGTGCTGATAGGACGCAGAGCTGATGTGATTCAGTGTGTGTGTGTGAAACTGATTTGCCTCCATGGGCTCCTCCATGACAGACAACATTAGAGTCAATCACGTGAGACTGGCACAGCGAGCAAAGATACACCAGCGTCAGCATATTATCTGCTTTTAGAAACGCCACACACACAGTCTAAGGGGAGTGAACTACACGTGTGCTCTCCACAGAATAACATACAAGCAAATGAGTGTAATTTCAGGCGGTGAATCAGGGCTGTTATGACATCTCAACAGCATCCTGGCGAGTCTCTGCGGCGTTCGCATTTGGGGAGATTAAAACGGCCGCCCTCTGAGCGCAGACACGCGGGTTAGTCCAAACACACTGCATAATTCATGAAATTATCCAACATCTAAAGGAAAAGCTGTCTGCTGTGTGATACAGAATGTAGTCGTTTAGAAAACTCAAAAGAAATCTCACACAGTCTTCTCCGCTCAGCAAGGCTGCATTTATGTCATCAAAAATGCAGCAAAAATTGTGAAATATTATTACAGTTTAAAACAGATGTTGTCTATGTCAATCTATGTTAAAATGTAATTGATTGCTGTGATCAAAGCTGAATTTTCAGCATCATTACTCCAGTCTTAAGTGTCACTTGATCCTTTAAAAATCATTCTAATATGCTGATTTGCCGCTCAATAAACATTTCTGATTATTATCAATGTTAAAAACAGTTGTGCTGCACAATATTTTTGTGAAAGCGGTCATCTTTTTTTTAGGATTCACAGATGAACAGAAAGTTCAAAAGCATTTATTATTTGAAATCTGTTGTTACATTATAAATGACTTTGGTGTCACTTAATTGTTAGTTCATATCCATTAAAAATATTAACAGATACAACTTTGGATTAATAATGTATATGTTGAAATTAAAATTAACTAAGATTAATAAATGCTTTAGATGTATTTTTCATTGTTTGTTAACTAATGGAACAAATGGAACCTTATTATACAAATATTAATCTTTCATCAGTTACACAAACTTGATGCAACTATCTGTAAGAACTATTTATATGGAGCAAAATAACTAGAATTATAAGAAACGCTAAACTGGAGCTGCTTCACCATCCAACTAGAACAGCAGTTCAACCACTAAAAGCATGAGAAATTTTACAGCTGAAACCATAAACACTAAAGAGAAATACTAGCAATATTGCAATAAGGCAAAAATGATCATGTACGAAGAGGAATGAGCTCTAGGATCATGATCACCAGTCCATAAATTGGCATGAATGGGTCAAACTGTTCCATACGGATCGACTTATTACAGAGCAAACAATTCATGCAATCAGATATCAGCACTTTAGGTGATGCTGAAACAAAATGAAGGTGAAACGATTGGTGCACCATGACTCTTAGCTTAGTTCAATTACAGATGCACCGCTGCGTCTGCGACCTTCATTACACCTGCAGTGTTTACACAGAATCTGATGACAAAAGAAGGGCTGAAAAGAAGGTGACTATAATAGCAGAACGATAACAACAGGCATCCATAACAAACAAAACTTACACAAAATGTGATTTCTGCTGCATTATTGAAGCTTTTTTATGCATTTAAAAAGCTTTTAAAATATTGTGAAGTATTTGAAATGCACTTAAAATGTAAATTACATTTTTTTTTGTGGAAGGAAATCAACCAAAACACACTTAGTGTTTATTTTACACTTTAGTGTTTATTTTATTGCACTTGTCTATTTCGTCTGTAGATTTCAGTTAAAGTACATATCTTTAGTTTTTTCTCTAAGTCAGCAGCAGTTACATACACCAAAACTTAGAGTTTTATTCCTCTCTATATTCTGAAGGTTTTTACAGAAGGGTTTGTTAATATAATGTTCGATAATTTTATTATTGCACTTCATTTATTTGTGTCAGTGGATTTCAATTACAACATGTATTTAAAGGCCATTTTTTCAAAATGAGTTTGTTTCTCCAATTCAGTAACACTTACATATTCCAAAACTTACAGTTTTATTCCTCTCTATATTCTGAAGGTTTTTACAGAAGGGTTTGTTAATATAATGTTCGATAATTTTATTATTGCACTTAATTTATTTGTGTCAAAGGATTTTAATTACAATGCATATATTTAAAGGCCATTTTCTCAAAATGAGTTTCTTTCTCCACTTCAGTAACACTTACATATACCAAAACTTAGTGCTTTATTCCACTCTATATTCTAAAGGTTTTTACAGAAGGGTTTGTCCATATAATTTGCAAAATGGTATTATTGAGCTATTTATATGTATAGAATTCAATTACAGTACATATCTTTACAGGCCTTTTTTCGCAAATTTAGTTTTTTTTTTTTTCTCCAGTTCAGAAGAACTTACATTCACCAAATCTTACAGTTGTATTCCTCTCTATATTCTGAAGGTTTTTACAGAAGGGTTTGTCTATATAATTTGCTTGATGTTATTATTGCACTTTATATATTTACATCTATAGAATTCAATTACAGTGCATATCTTTACAGGTGTTTATTAGCAAAATGAGTTTCTTTCTCCACTTCAGTAACCCTTACATTCGCCAAAACTTAGTTTTATTCCCCTCTATATTCTGAAGGTTTTTACAGAAGGGTTTGCCCATATAGTTTGCTTGATGTTATTATTGCACTTTATCTATTTACGTCTATAGAATTCAATTATAGTACATATCTTTAAAGTAGTTTTTTTTTCTCAAAAATTAGTTTCTTTCTCCACTTCAGTAACATTTACATACATCAAAACTTACAGCTTTATGCCTATCTATATTCTGAAGGTTTTTACTGAGGGGTTTGTTAATATAACATTTGCCTGGTTTTCTACATTTTATTTCTAAAAACATGGTGAAAATATATGTTTTCTCTGTCTGTTGACAGTGTTTTCTGTTTTATGGAGTAATAAAAAGAGAAACCCAAAATCCCCCCTGTAATAACTTCTAACTCTAATGTCAATAATAAAAAATAAAAAAAAAAAAATGTGTTGTTTCAGTGAATGTTCAGATTTTGGTTTTGAAAGTTTATACAAATGAGTGCATACTTAAACATAACATTTCAGCTATAACATTTTTAAACTATGTATCATATAACATATGTTTTTTATCCTATTCACCTGTAGTGTCTTGCCTTAAAATACAAAAATGATGTGACTTGGATGTAATAAAGTTATTGTAAATTAGATGATGTTCATAAACCTTCAAGGCTACAACATGAAGTTACACTGGACTAAAAACGCAAATGCAATAAAAACAGTCTGCTCCTGAGAAAGAGATATGAGAGGGTAAAATAGATGTGCTGATCCAGCCAACAATCCAGAAATAAAACAAACTGCAGGAGGCTTGAAGTGTGAGAGAATTATTCTGACGACAGAAAAATGAAAAAACAATCACGTCGCTTGCAGTCAAACAGCAGAATCATTCTGGAAAGAAACACGTTTCAAACTGGTGAAAGCGAACATCACAGACAAGAAACAACATTACTGAGCTATTGATCCATTTCAGGCCTCTGTGTTCAGAATAGCATACTGATCTTATTTATGCAATATGCACAATACACACATCTTCTTTAAGCATGTATTACTAGTGCAATGGATTGCATAATATGGTTTCACATACAAATAAATAAATAAATAAATAAATAAATAAATAAATAAATAAGAGGCTTCAGATTTTAGCACATAACGTGCAGTATGCAATACACTTTGAAGGAACCATTCTTCCATGTTCTTCTTTGATTAAAAACCAAATTAGTTTGGAAAAAAGAGGATGAATTGGAGTGTAAATGGAGTTTTTCTACGTCAGAGGACTGAAGATTGGTTAAAGATCTTGCTCTCAACATCTGACACGTGTCTTACAGGCCGCAGCGTTTCTGACAGAGAACACAATGTCTGTGCTCGGCTTTCATGTGACCTACTTTCAGCACAATCAAACCCAAACACTCCACTCAGAAGAACTAAAAATCCCAGATTAAAAACCATGAACAAGCAGACAAGCTGAACGAAGCTGCGTTAAACTCAGAACACACAAAAAAAACACTGAGGAACATGTTAGTGCTGCTTTCCCTAGGACAAAATGAGTTATAGTAGGGTGATAAGTCATATGTATGTGTGTGCATGTATATAAAACATTTCCTGAGGCTATTTTAAGAATAAATTTGAAGAATGCTTTCAAATAATTAGACATGCTAAAACACAGAATTTGATAACTAAAAAAAACGTATGGTGAGAAAAAATAAAACATTTCATAGGGCCCTAAATGTAATTTTTTGTTAAATTTAATTTAACCATGAAAAAGGAGTCCAAAAATTAATATTAAATTAAAATTAAACTAAAAATAGTATATTAAAAAATATAATATTTTAAAAGATACACAATATTTCAAAGTATATATAAAAATATTACAACTGTTAATAAAAACCTATTTCAGCTAGCTGTCAAACCAATTCAAACTCCGTTTAGTTTAACTTGATGTACTAAAATAAAACTGAAATTCAAAAACATTATTAAAAAAAACTACAGTAATTAAAAAACAACTACATTGACAACAATAACTAAAAAAATAACTAATAAACATTAAAAACACAACAAAACTACTAAAACTATACAAAATGAAAATGCAAACGGAAAATACACAAAACATATTTTAGAGTGTACATTCCCCTAAATTAATTATGTACAAAGATGTGTGTTCAACAACTGCAAAAAAATAAACTCAACAATTAACTATGAAAAATGGCATCTGTGGTTTATGTACCTATCAAACGGTATACACCAAGACCAAGGTGAAGAACATATTCAGCACACAGTGATTTAGGTACAAGCTGTTCTGCGATCATACTCTTATTCGCTCTGCAGGAGGTTAATTCACATGTTGAATCTCAACTGAACACAGATTGATTGGGCTTATTAGCTTGACACTGACAGAAGGTTATCGTGAAGGTTACGCTGCGGATCCTGCA